>PVLD010005834.1:14301-107372 GCA_004027595.1 Dinomys branickii | reverse complement strand
GGAAATTTTACCCTTACCTATATATATATATATATATATATATATATATATATATATATATATATAATTTTTGGCCCTGGTAAAGTACTATGACATTAGCTCTGCATTTAAATATTTAGACACTATCAGATAGAAGGTCTTCCAAAAGAGGTCATTTGTAATACATAAAAGCATTTCTATTTCATTTACTGTTTTATTACTTCCAATTCAATCAACAGTACCTAGGAATACCTTTGTGTAAATTATGAGGGGAGAAGTGTATCAATTATATAAAACTAAAAGTTTTCTTTCAATTTCAGAAAGAAAAATGAACTTTGAGGCATACATCGTCCTTATGTATGTGTATCAACTTCCCACAAGGAATGTAAATATATCCACACCAATGTTCTAATACATTTTTAAAAATTTTAAAAATCATTAAGCCAAAAAGTTATGAGGCCAGATTCATTCGCTATACTGTTACAATACTACCCTCTAGTGGAAAGAGTTAGAAACTCTTCTCTCTATTCTATACGAAAGAACTGAGAGGTTCAATCCATTTTTCCACTTTGCTCTTGTATTTAGTCTCAATATTCCCCTTGACCCAAATATATAATTTTCTAATGGTCAAAAATTATAAAATATACTTTGAGGCACCTCTGCAATCTGTGTTAAGAAAATTGTCACCAGAGACTTTTATTGTAATGCTCTTCATGATGTAACATGTTCAGAGTTCTATTATTTGATAAGAAAATAAAAATTAAAACATTGGTCAATGCTTTTATGGTGTATTACTTCACAATCAAGGCATTCCAATTTCAGTAGTTATGCTTTAAATGAAAGACATTAAGACTCCGAGCTTTACAACTTAGACAGCAATATGATCTAAATATACAAATTCAATTTTTACATGTATATGATGTTGAATGTCTGTAAAGAAAATAGTGTATGAACATATAAAACTAAAACTTGAAGGGATGAAGACTCTTTGCTGCTGTCTCATGGAATGACCATGAGAAAGCCAATTTATCACTGCTGTTTTTCAGTTATGATAATAATATTTCTATTACTGAGTCATTATGAGGATGAAATGCTGTAATAGATTCAAACCATCTTGCTTAGTGCATGATGTAATTCCCTCTCTTCAACAATATTGGAAGCACTTCTCAAATTGAAAAAGAACATATGAGGCATTGTAACCATAGACTTCCCATCAGGGCCACAGGTAAGCCAAAGAAATACCCACCCACTCCCTCATATGTTCTCTAAACGTGTAAGATTCAAGAACTTAGATCATTTCTTTAAGTAATAGGAATACTTTACTTAAAACTTTGCAACTAAAAAATTATTTCAATGAAATAATTCTATTTGTGAATAGTGCACACTACTATTTGACTAAAGTTTATTTACATGTATAGCTCTTATTTATACAGTTGACTAAAAATATATAGAATTATAACTGCTTTAATTATTATCATAGTAGTCATTCAATTTGGGGCACATTAACGTTAGTAACATGCAATGTCACTTCCACTGGGATGAAATATTTTGTATTGAAAATCTGACCTTTGTTTCTATTAATTTTGTGTACTCTATAACATTATGCCTTACTAAATAGTTTCAGAATTACATAGTTGGCTGGTAGAGCACACTCAGATTATATGCCTTAAAACATTTCTCAATGAACCAATAAGTTTTAAAACACTGCATAATTTAATCGAATACATGACAAGATGTATATGCAGGCATTTCTTAGTATTGTAAGTAAAAAATTCATTTGATACCCCAGTAATCTCATAATAAATACACAGACACAACTGAACCATCATAAATTTAATATCACCTGTATATCATTCAAATAAGACCCTCAAAAATATTTTAAAAACCATCAGCCTTCATAGAAAAGCTGCATACACAAGTAAAATTTTCTAACAAGTAAAATATCCCCTCCCTGCACTTCCCATGCTGCCTGCTTGTTCAATCAATCTTGCATGCCTTTATATGCTAATCTGAACACCTACTTTGAAGATAACAATATGCAATATAACAACCCTTGCTAATTTCCTATCATTTTGTTTTGAAATTCTGGATCATTTTCAGTTTTTTTAATCTCATTTAAAACTTTAAAAAGTCAAAAGAAAGAAAAAGAAGCAAGAAATAAAGAAAGGAGGGAAGGAAGGGAAATGTTTTGGCTTTGAAGGCAAACTTTTGGACAAAATTAAATTCTTTAATGACTTTTAATAAAAATTAAAATTGAGAAAACTGAAGTAATTTTAAAATAATCTCACCTAATTTTTAACATGTAAAAATATTTGAAGTCTCCTATAAGAGAAACTTGTATTTTAATAAAACAGTATTAGGCAAATCAAAAATCAAACAATAAATTGATAATTCTTTTTAATTTTTTTTTCTGATTTTCATTATTACATGCTTGCAGGGCCTGACTACACTCAGCACATGGGACTGGCGCACACACCACCTCTTCATTCTTTTTATTTCCTCCCTGGGGCCCACCTAGTTGAGATCATGTCAGGCTCAGTGTAATTAGAAATCTCAATTGTTATTTTCCAAGTTGTTCCTTCATTCACTTCTTTGTGGCCAACACTTATTAAAAATTCTGGCAGTGTTTCTCAGTCTCTGCTATGACTTCCACAATAGAGGTAAATCTATTGAGAGTTTGTTTTGACTGTAAGACAAGGCCTACTGCCTGGGGTGATCATCGAGAACCAGATAAAAAGACAAAAATTAGCATACACACATTCTTTTAAAAAGAAAAAGGCTAGAACTAATATCTTAAACAACTGTATACTTGAAAAGGGAAACAGAGGAGAAGTATATTTTAGTGAAAGAGAGAAGAGGAAGGGCACAGCTTCAAAACATCCAACTATTTCCAACAATCACTCAAAACTAAGTAACTAGCCTTGCAGAAAGAGACCCTCCTTAGAGAATCTAGTTTGGCGTTACTCTACATATAGACGGAAATGACAGCATAATAATTATATAAGATCAATCATGACATTTATGAAAACTGGGGAAAGAACAAAATCCAATTAAAGTATTCACAAAGGTTCTATTTTTATGGCGCTGGCCAGTGGTATTGAGAGACAACCCAGAGTCCATGTGGTCGGCGTATTGGTGAAGAGTGTGAACATCAGGAGGCGATAGCTGTCTTTAAGGAAATGTGCCCCTCTTTCACGACTCTCGATGCCTCTGCGGTGTTAAGGTAGAAACTCAACTGTTTTTCCCTCCTTGTCACGAAGAACCACGGTTGTACTTTGTTTTCCACTAGAACATCCTGTTTACACTCCCTCTGTGACACTGTGCGTGGTCATAACACATCATGCTTCCTTTCTCGTTTCCTTCCCTTCCCCTCACCCCCCTCACCGTCCCTCTCTTGATCACTCCTTTTTTCTTTTGTGTTTGGGATATACGTCTACATTCCTTGTGTGGAGTCAGTACACGTGCACAACAATGTTATATTACTGAAATCTCGTCATGTATTCATTTTTTATTGCTGTACTTCTGGAAATGGAATGAATAAAGGAAAGCACAAAAAGTTCACTGAAATTCAAAAAAGATTTGGCTGTTGTAGCAAACTGATTTCCACATGCTAGTGAAAACCAAACGTTCCTAATGGCTATAGTATAGACAGTACTATATTTTGGCTGCTAAGTAAAAGCATCTTCTTTACTTTTTTGATGAAATTATGAAATTTTACAGGATTGCGTCCTAATCAGTAGTTCTGCAGTCTTTTCTGTTGCTTTATGGGGTATTTCACCACTCTGGAGGTGATATATATATCTGAATGATAGAGCAGAAAGAATACCCACAACCTTGTGCAAGTTTTTTCTTGGGGACTTTGCCAGTGTGATTGATAGTAAATGAGTTTTTAAAGCAAAAACAGTGAATTCTGGAGATTACAATAACGAGCATGTAGCAAGTCTATGGATGATGCAGCCTCAGCACATGTACCATGAAAGGAAAGGTGTCTACATATTCACCAACATACCTGTTCAGTGAAGACGATTCTTTGACAGCTTCTCTCTGTAATAGCCCCAATGTAATCAACTTACCACGAGGTTACCAGCTTGACCACTGCTGAATGGGAGCATATCAGTGGTCCACCACCAGTACCTGCTATTAATAGCTATGACACTGACCCATACTCTTAGCCTGGTCAGCATCGGTAAGGAGACGTCACATTGTTGAGTCCATGTATTGGGTGCATATTCATCTTAAAGACCATTCTGTATCTGGACTTACTGAGGTAGCACCAGATTGGCTGGGGAAGGGCGCTGAATTTTATTGATAGAATCTGCCATGCTACCTGCATATATTGACAGCATTCACTGCAGTAACATCTCTGGTGAGCATTCACATGTGACACAGATATATTCATACTCTAAATAATTTCTGAAAATTCTGCTAACAAATAAACCACACGGGGGCTGGGGGTATAGCTCAGTGGAATAAGCGCCTGCCTAGCAGGCGCAGGGTCCTGAGTTCAATCCCCAGTACCGCCAAAAAAAAACCAAAAAACAAACAAAAAAACAAAAAAACAAATAAACCACACTGTCCTAACACTGAAAATTCATGTGGCAATAAAATTGTTCTTGCTTTTGGGTTTGTTCAGATTTACAATTCCCTACCCCCTTCATACTACACCTCTGAGTCCAACTTCAATTCAATTACAAAAGTGTTTATTCTTTCAATGCTATTTATCAAATTCTTTTCAAAACAGTTTATATGAGTAGAGGTAGTGCTAGTAGTCATAGTAGTAACTAGCAGCAATGCAGTATGTTTTCTTTACTAGGCAATGCGCTAAACCTTTTCCATTTTTACTATTTTAATCCTTCAGCACAGTAAAGTGCAGTAAATTGAAGCACAAATATTTCAAATAACTTTCCAAATATCATAAATCTAAAATGCAACTTGAGTAAAAAAATTTTAAGATTTTGAGGGTTGCTTGGAAGGACATAGAAAATAAAATAAAAGACTGAATTCTAAACATATTGATTGTCAGTCACTAATTTATATTCAAATAAATATATGAAGAATTAGGAAAAGAGACATATCTCAAGACTAATTTCTGAAAAATTTTTACCAATAAGGTATTTGATGCGTGATGTTAAGGACAAGAAAGCAGATTCAGAGAGATTGGGGGGAGGGGGAATCAGAAGAGTGTAGCTCGGCTTTCCATGCTGAGAAAGTTGCCAATGGAGAGGGGAATTTTGGCAAAGGGTCGAGGATACCATTGTCATGGAGAAAACGTTGTTCCAGAAAGAGGAGCGCTGACAGTGCGAGTCAATGGCAGGTGAAACCTCACAGTGGCTTCAGCAATGCAGAGTTATGTGCCTACAACTCAGACTTTATTCATCTCTAAAGCAATTTCAGGAAAAGGACTTGCCTCTGAACTATAACTGCCAATTATTTTTACGAGCTAAGTGCTTAGGAAATGAAGCACTTTTACTGTCAAGAAAGTTGGGTTAGTTTCACCTGCATTCATCATGTGCAAGCAGGAAAGAAGAGAATGAATGAGAACGGGTTTGAAAGTTACACAGAAGTGCTAATGAAGTGTCCAAGTATTCATAAAATTCAGAAAATTTGTGGTGAAGATAGACATATTGTATACAGTTTAAAATGCATATGCTACTTTGCTAAAGGTCTGCCTTTAGACAGAAATGGACTAAAATGAAGCAAGGTAAAAATTCACTCATCTTTATCCCAACTGGATGCCATATGGATTGCTAAAGGCGACTGAAACCTCATGTTTTGCCCTTTGAAAGAAGTCTTTATATATAGCTCACACTTGAGAAGTGCAGCAGGGAGTTCTGCTTTCAAGACAAGGAGCATTTACACGAAGCACTTGTAGTTTTTCTAGGTGGGAGATCTGTCTCTTCCAAAATGCATTCAGTATAATTTTATTTACTTATGTGAGTATGAGTTCAATGATGTAAGTAATATTTTGAGTCCTAACCCATACTACATTGCTCAGATCTCAACTCTCCCAGCTTTGGCCATTTTCAAAATGTTACTGTGGCACATTCTTATCTTTTTTGAAAAAAAATAATTTCCTTACTTTATGGCACTACAAGGCTCACTTTATATATATTCTTTCTCCTGTTCTAGAATCAGCTATTTTTCTACAGATGTATAGTAGCTTTTATTGGAGAACCTTACCCCACTCTCCTGAGGAGCACTAAATCTCATTCCTACTACCTGCACTTTAGTACCCATTTCCCACTGCTATCCTCCCTTTCTTTACTGTCCAAAAAATAAGCAGTGGAAATGCTAATTACCCTGATTTGATCAGTACCTGCTAATGCATGTTATAATACCATGCTGTACCCCATGTATTACAATTATTGCATGTTACTAAAGATAATCCAAGATCTGTATGCTAAAGGTGTATTTTTTTTAGTAGAGTAATAATGTATCCCAGCATGTTTGATAAACAGCATACACTCAATTAATGGCTGTGTTATGCAATGGGTTTATAAATGTATAGCATCATTTCTATACTATAAACTGATTTTGAGAATAGGTGTACAGGTCTTATGTTGTAAGCAACAGCTTAGCTTTAACGCATAAAAAGAAACAGCTGCAAATACCATAAAAAGTAATAGACAAATTCACAATTATACTAGTAGACTTCCCTCTCAATGG
Organism: Dinomys branickii; assembly: GCA_004027595.1. Classification (NCBI taxonomy): domain Eukaryota; kingdom Metazoa; phylum Chordata; class Mammalia; order Rodentia; family Dinomyidae; genus Dinomys; species Dinomys branickii. Next base: position 100,727 of record PVLD010005834.1, on the reverse strand, counting down.
TTAGGGAACAGATTCCAAATTAATAGAAAAGTAAATTAATTAATGCAACTTTAAAAGTGAATCCAAGTGATATATATGTCGCAGGATTCCTAATGGTGACAGAAATTTAAGAAGGGCAATGGATATTTTCCAAGGCAAACCACATACTCAGCCACCAATATCCTTCAATATACATTAAACAGATTTCCCATCACGTGCAATACCAGCACCATAGTTTTAAGGTGGAGAGGTTTAATTGTGCTCCCGTTTTCAGGAGATTCAGAGCATCATTGGTAGGGTTCAGGGCAGAAACATCATGGTCAGGGGGCCACATCCTGGCCGCTGGGAAGGAGAGCAGGGAAACAGCATCCAAGAAGAAGGGGTGAGAGGCCAGATACGGCACCCAGGGTGAGATGCCTGACTTAGACACAGGCAGGGAGGTGCTCCAACAATACCACAGGCAGCTCCCAAGCTGAAACAATCAAACTTCACTTTCACAATATGGGTCAAAAGACTGAAATAGTTTACCTTATGCAGACAATATTAGAATTAAGGTACAGATTTACAGCAATTGATTTTTTTAACTAAACAACCTGCAAATCCCTTTCAATACGAACATGCTTGTAAATTACCTATGGGGAAAGAAAGAAATCCAATTAAAGATTTGAACATATCCTGTGAAAGGTAGTGATTATGTGCTGTACTGAAGCTTTTAAAATGAATATAAAGCTCTTCATAAAATACTATTAAAAGCATTGGACGCATCTCTTAGAAAAGATGGAAACTATAAAGCATTTTACAATGGTTTAAAAATCAAAGCAAGGCAATTTGACAAGAGAAAAAATAATATTGATGGCTGGTGAGGAAGTTGATGAAATAGAAAATAAAGATAGAATAAAAATATTGGTAAAAACAAAGTTAACACCTTGAAAAGTTTGATACAGTGGGTAAGTATAGAGCAAAACAGATTTTTCAAAGTAGATAAAGGAGAAAGACAGAAACACAGCCAAATATCAGAAATGAAAAAAGTAGCAATAATTTACATGCATGTAAATTACAACAAGATGATTCTGCATGATTTAGTAACAGTTTTGGAATGCTGATGATATAATGAAATGCTTCAAATAAAGAAATTTGCAAAAATTTTAACAAAGAAAGGATGTGAAACCTTCATTTGATGTGTCGAGATTGTATTAAATCTACAACTGGGAGTTAATTTATTTATTTCAATAAATGTGCAGTTCATGAAATGAGGTACCTTTTTATGTGTTCAGATAGTTTTCAAAGCCTTGCATTACTTTTGAAAAACATTTAGTATAGGGGTTTGGTAAGTACTTTGCTAAAATTATTTTTCCATCAAAAGATTTCTAAAAAGTACTTAAATTTATTTATTCATACATAGATTATTTCCCAAATTGGGACAGTTATATGCTAACAGATTATCTTCATAACTCAGTTATTACCCTCAACTTATAGATTCAATACAATGCCTGGATATGTTATCAGTGTTTGTGTGTGTGTGTTTGTGTGTGTGTGTTGAAATTGAGATCATGACAGAATTCCTTTATAAATAGAAAGGAACAAAAATAATTTTAGTAGATTGCTATCAAACATGAGCATATAAGTTGCTTCTATCTTTGTTTGAAATATGAACTGACTCTTTTCCCATACAATATGTAGGTCTGTTTATAATTCTCATAAGTTTGTGGCCTCTTTGTTTTACCTACTTTGTGCAATAAAGTGAGGCCAAAATGTAATAGCCCTTAAGAAATTTCAAAGTTTCCAATTTTTCCCTCATGAAGTAAATTTGTCACATTATGAAGAACTCACAGGTATATCAGAGTCCCAGTTGTTCCAGCATCCAGTTGACCAAGTAGCATGACTGGGCCCCAAGAAAGCCAGCTGAGATCATCCATAGAATCATGAGAAATAACAAATATCCATTTTACGGACCTGAATCAGAAGTGCATGAGAAATAAAACTATAGCATTAAGTTTCTACGTTGTTTTCTACTGAAAACTACTGTGAATATTCCTAATTATATGCAAATTATTACGAATGTATAACAAATGTCAAAAACACGAAACATTGCTTTTAAAACCCACAAGTAACCAACAAATAATTATGGCAGAGATTGGGTGGAATAGTTCTTTATGATCTGTAGTGGCAAAATATTTTCAAAAGTGTCACCTATGACACCTTTCAAGAAGAGAAAATCTACCTCCGAGGATTTTAGTGTTTAGAGAGAAATGTGTCACAGAATAATGCATTGCACCTGAGACGCTCGGACTCGTGGTCCCAAAGGAATCCCGGACCTGCACTCTGGTCCCTGACCAAGTCCAGAGCTGTGGACTACACACCTTGGCTCACCCACTGCCAACCTGGAGTTGGTTCTTGTTGTTTGATCTGCCTGAGACAGTAGAAGTTCTGGCCAAAGCACAGACTTGATGTTGGACAAGACAAAGGTCTGGAATTTCAATATGGCTGACTTGAGGAAGAGTCACCATAGAATCTAGGGAAGGTGTGCTGAAAAGGAATGCTCTGGAAGATCCAGCATGGCTTAACAGAGGGGGAGCTGCGCTGGAGACTCAGGGAATACCAAGAAGAAACAGAGACCAGGAGAACCCATCATAAATGGAAAGAGACGTGAGAAAGGGATTTACCAAACACAATGTGGTAAAAATGTCTTAATATTACTTTGAACATTCTAATCCAAAGAAGCCTATTCAGAAACAACTGTAGAACATACCACAAAAAGGAGAACCACGTTGCGGCATGCCGAATCAGTGGCAGTTGGAACTAGCAAGGAAAACATGGGATACTGTTTCCAGAGTGGCTTTCCATGGTCAAGAGTTGGCAAGTGACCTCCGTCCATTGCCCACCACAACTGCAAAAGGAGAGCAGGCAGGGATTCCACCGCAGGGAAGAGGTCAGTGTTTGAACCTGGTCCCCAGAGAAGACCCTGGGCTCCAAGCCGTGCTCCACTCTGCCAGAGTCAGTAAGGACAGTACAAGCATGTCAGATAGCCCAGCAGTTGGAGAGCAGGTTGGAAGGAGTCATGCAGAGGGGCTGGAGCTGGTGAATGAATGTGAGCATGGCTCAGAGGCCACATTCAGCCTGGGTTACACAGAACTGGAAGGCTACATTGGCACCCTGTCCCCACTATATGCGGATGTCTGCATCCAGCGCCCTGCTAGGGCTAGGCTGCTTTCTTAGAGTTCTAGCTTGTACATATTGTTGAGCTCCGCTCCTTATTCCTAGCCTGCAGGAAGGTGCCACATGTCCACAGCAGCAGAAAACTTTCTTTCTTCTATTCGGCTGTTTCCCTCTTTCTGTTCATTTCCCCAAATTCATATTCCATTATTTTTCCCTTTTTTCTTTTCTGAGTTTGTGTTTCTCTTCTTGCTGCCTTTTTCTTCCAGTAAAGTTTGTACTGAGAGAGACAGAGCTCTCTCCAATTCCCTTTTATACCGCAGCTTTTACCCACATATTTTGCCTTCCTTGTTTTCTGTTTCTTAGTGTTTCTCTATTTCACTTTTCTTTTTTCTTCCCACGTTTCCTTTGTCTCCTTTAACTTTTTCTCTGATATTTATATTAGCTGTACAATCCTTTCTTATCTTCATTTCTCAGTACCAATTGTCTACCCAGTTTTCTCTGGTGTCCCCTTCTAAACATGTAACTACCTCTACCACAATTAAGATACTTTGCCTCTTCTTCTTTCCTCCTTCCCATACACACAGCAGAAGACTTTTATTGAGAAAACAAAACTCTTTTAAAAATATTTTCTCTCCCCTTGACCCCAGCCTGATCTGGTTCACAACCTCCTGAGATTTAGGCAATGTATTCCATAAAATTATTTTTGAGTGGTTTTTAACAAAAAGAGATCCAGCCAACATGATTAGCAGTGGATCAGCAGTATGGGCTTCTGTGATTCTTTTACTGTAAGTGTGGAATTTTTTGTCTAGGCCAAAGGAAGATCTGAAATTGGGGCCCATGGCATGTTCTAAACTTGCTCTGATAGATTGCCCTGTAGCTGATTAGCTTGTTACTACTGTAGTTGTTGATAGCATAGGACTACTCCTGACTCAATGAAAAATTTTGTGCCGGTAAATCTGTCCGCTAGTCCACCATCACACCCAGATAGACAAGCAGCAAGAGTTCTTTATCCTTTTCCCAAAGACATTAACATTTTCTGCCCAGTTTTAATTTCCCATACTTCACTCCCGCAGTCACTTCTATTACCCCTCTCAATAATCCTCAATGTGCTGCCTCCTAAGCCTTTGGCATACCCATATCTTACCTCCTCATTGTCCTCCCTGTTGGCAGGTTCTGACAACCACCTACCTTTCCTCAATCACAACGTCAGCCCTCTTGCTCACATATCTTATCCTTGCCCTGAGAAATACCTGTAGAAGACTCTCAGACAAATAACTTTTGAAGATCTTTCCAGTCAACTAGAAGGATCACAATAGAACCCGACCCCACATCAGACTTTTCTTCTCATCTCACTCTGCTCCCCACACAAGCCTCCTAGTCTCTTACATTCTTGTCTCAATCACTTTCCGTTCTCTTCCCTCCACGTCATCCACTTTCTTGCACAAAAATCACAAATAATAAACAGTGATAATATACATGGAGTGTGAACAGAGGGGGAAAGGATACCTGCAAAAAGCTTTGTATAGAAGTGTTGTGTGCTTGAATCTGCTGCTGCTCTATTATAACCAGAAGTTAGTTATGTAAACATAACCAGAAGTTACGTTTCAGCCAAACATAGGACAGAGTCCAAGTCAGTTTAAGTAAATAACAGAAGGAGTAAATGGTTGCGCTGGAAAAACACAGTTGAAAAATTTTCATGAAGAGGTAGGATCCTACTAAAAATCTCCATAGAACCCACAAATTCTCCTAAGTTTTCTAGTCCTCAAGCTGCAGTATCCTGCCAGTAAAAGAAGAGACATAAAGAAGATATACAGATACATAGTGGGGTGTATGGAAGCAAGGTAACAGAAGAGCTCCAACTCCATCCAAGTCTTCCAAGGCACAACAACGGATAAAGAAGAAGAAAACAAATACAAGGTAACACAGCCTTATGAAAAGTTTGTCCAAAGGTGAATAAAATAGATGAGCTCAAAGAGGAAATGATGCAAAAGTTCTCGGAAATTTCCCTTAATATGTCCATGGTGAACTTCAGGGAAATACATAAAAAAATTGGATGATCTAACCAAAACATTTCAAAATTTGAATGAGAGATTCTACAAAAATATGAAATCCTTGAAAAAATTTCCAATGGAAAGGGCTGAAAATAAAAACAAACAAACTGCATAGAATTCATAAGTTGCAGAAATGACCAATATGAAGACAGAGTATCTGAAATTAAGGGGCAAATAGTGAATTATGATGAAATGCTCAGAGAAGCCACCAAGACAATAAGACAATAAGAGTGGGCTATCTGGCAGCCACTAGAAGACACCAGGTAAAGCAGTCTAAGGAAACTGTGGTTGAGCAAATCTAGAGGATAGCACCGATGACTTTACTAACATGTTTGCAGAAATCATACAGGAAAATTTTCCAAATATAAGAAACATGTTTAAAATATAAGTGATGCTTATAGAACCCCAAATATGTTAAAAAATAAGCTTTCCAAGGCATATCCTTAATAATTATCAGATTTCCCAAGAAAGTGCCAAATTTTAAAAACAGAAAAGCAAAAATCACAAATAAAGGTAAACTAACTAGACTCATGGCACTAACAAACACAAATCTAAAGGGCAAAAGAACTTACTGTGAAGTATTTTCAAGCCTGGAAAGCAAGTAGCTTCCAACCCAGATTACCTGACTCCACAAACTGTCCTTCAAGATTGATGGAGACATAAGATATTTCCATGAAAAAATCAGCTCAAATGTATATGAGTGTTAAAGCAGCTCCTGAGAAAATACTTAAGAATATCATCAATATAAGCAATGGAACTGACACGGCTAAAATCACTGGAAACTACTCAGGTCAGTGGACAAACAAAACCAAAACATGTCAGGAAAAGAAAAGGAAAGAATTCACCGATAGATAAAGAAGACAGTGATATTAAATAATCAACACATCTCGGTAATATCTCTCAACATAAATGGCCTCAACTCTCCAAGTAAAAGACACAGATCGGCAGACTGGGTGAAAAACAAAATCCAATGTCGGTTGCATTCAAGAAACTCATCTAATCCAAGAAGATATTCACAGACTAAAAGTTAAAAGATGGATAACAATATATCAAGCACCGGCAACCTTAAAACAAGTGGGGTAGAAATTCTAATATCACATGTGGTAAATTTCAGCCAAAACTGACTAAAAGAGATAAACAAGGTCACTACATACTAGTTAAAAGAACAATCCTACAAGAAGAGATAACTTTGGTAAACACTTCATAAATGTGCATAACAAACTACAGGACATCTATCACCATAAAATAAAGACTGCTGAAATTAAAATATCAAATAAACACTAACACAATCTTAGTAGGTGCTTGTAACACCCAACTTTCACTAAACCAAAAATCTATTAAGAGGTGTCATAGCTGAACCACATTCTTGAACTTACGGACTTAGTAGTTATTTACAGAGCATTCTACACATCTAATATAGAGTATATATTCTTTTCAGCCGCCCAGAGTACTTTTTCCAAAATAGATCACATACTAGACCACAAACTTTGCCTAAGTAAACATAAAAGAATTGAAATTACCCTATGCATACTGTTAGATCACAGTGCAATCAAAATAGAAATCAATGAGAGAAGAACATTTCAGGAAAGGCAAAAGCTTCTGGAAAATGAACAGCATTCATCTAAAGGATGAATGAGTCATGGAAGCAATTAAAGAGGAAATTGAAAAGTTTGGGGCATTAGTGACAATGACTACACTGCTCAAGGAAGCCAGTAGAACCCTATGAAAGCAGTTTGAAGAGGAGAATTCATCACAATCAATGTTCATATTAGGAAAACACATCAAACACTCCAAAAAAATAACTTTGTGAGATACCATAAGACACTTGGCAAACAACAACAAACCAGTACCAAACCCAAATTAAGGAAGAGAATTAGAAAGATGAGAAGGGAAATAAATGAAATTGAGATTTAAAAATCAGTTTGAAAAATCAGTACATCAAAGAACTGGTTCTTTGAAAGAATAAACAAGACAGATAAGCCCCTAGCTAGGCTTACACTGTTGATATCCAAAAGACAATAACAACTTTGAAAAATTTCCAAAAAATTAGCAAATTTTGAATAAATGGACAGGTACATAATATTACTAAAACTAAGCCAAGAAGACATAAATATGTTTAATAACCCAATAACAAGCAATAAAATTGATACAGCAATGAAAAACCTATCAACTAAAAAAACTGCTGGTTTTACTGCTGAATTCTATAAATCTTTGAAAATATTATATCACCAACATTCTTTAAGCTCTTCAAAGACATTGAAATGGATAGAAAGCTCCCATGTTTATTTATGGAAGCCAGCATCACCATGATCCCCACACTGGATAAAGATTCAACTGAAAAAGAAAACTACAAGTCAATCACCTTAATGGACATAGATACAAAAATTCATAATAAGATACTAGCAAGTACAGTGCATATTATCAGAAAGATCCAGGTTTTACCCTGGAGATGATTCAACATATATAAGTTAATAAATGTAACATGTCACATAGACACAAGCAAGTTTAAAAACCACATAATCATATCAATAAATGCAGAAAAGGCTTTCAACACAATCCAACAATACTTCATGGTAAAAGCCCTGAAAACAACAGGCACAGGGAGACTGTACCAGAATATAATTAAAGCTATTAGAAAATCCAACAAGCAGCATTACACTAAATGGGGGAAAATGAAAGTATTTCCCCTAAAATAAGGAATAAGACGAGGATGTAGAATATCACCCATTATATTCAACATAATACTGAAACATTAGCCAGATACATTAAGCAAGAGAAAGAAATAAAATGGATACATACAGCAAAAGAAGAACTGAAATTATCATTATGTGTAGATGACATGACACTCTGCATATAAGGCCAAAAGAACTCCACCAAACAACTCTTAGAATTAATAACCAACTTCAGCAACATAGCAGGAAACAAGACCAACACACAAATTACTACCATTTTTGTTCACCAATTAAGAACTTTATGAGAAGCAAATTACGATAACAGTATCATTCACAGTAGCTTTAGGAAAAATGAAATACCTAGAAATTAATCTAACCAAGGAAGTGAAACACCTTTACAAGGAAAGTCACAGTACTCCAAAACAGGTGATGGAAGAAGACATCAGAAAATAGAAAGACATCCCCTGTCCCCGGATAGGTGGTATCAATACTGTCAAAATGGCCATGCTCCCAAATTGTCATACAGAGTCCATGCAGTCCCAATCAAAATACTGACAGAGAAAAAATGAATAATGAGTTTAAAAAAAAACCCTAAAATCCATATGGAGCCAGAAGACACCTAGAGTAATAACAAAAGCAATTTTGGGCAATAAAAACAAAGCAGGAAGCATAACAACATCTGACCTCAAGCTATACTGCAAATTAACAGTGATAAAAATGGTGTGGTACCAGAACAAAACAAATATGTCAACCAATGGAATAGCATAGAGTTCTAGAAACTTCTCCAGAAACTTTTGGCTATTTGAGCATGACAAAGGGACAAAAGTGTATACAGGAGGAAAGAGACTGTTCAAGAGTAGCCCTGAGAAAAATGGTTATCTGTTTACAGAAGACTGAAATTGGACCCTTATCTCTCACCATATACTAAATTACAATCAAACTGGGTTAAAGATCTAAACATTTAAACAGAAATATTAAACTTACTGGAAAAGTAAATAGGTAAAACAGTAGTAGATATATAGGTGTAGGAAATGATTTTCTAAATAGAATGCCAATTACAAAAGAAATAAAAGCGGCAATCAACAAATAGAATTATATCATAATCAGTAAAAAGACAAAATACAAAACGGGAAGAGATTTTTTGCCACCCACACATCAAACACAGGGCTAATAATTAGAATATGCAATGAACTAAAAAAAGGTAAAAGTAAAGATTAAATCATAAAACAGGCAAGAGAAATGAACAGACACACCACAGAGGAAGAAATACAAATGGTCAATATATGGAAAAGCATTTAACATCTCTGCCCATTAGAGAAACGCATATTAAAACAACCCTAAAATTCCATCTTACTCTCCAAAGAATAGCAATCATTAAGAAAGCAAATAATGACAAATACTTGCATGGCTGTGGTAAAAAAAGGAACCCTTTCTTACTGTTGGTGGGAATTCAAACTACTATGGCCATTGTAGAAATCACTATGGAGATTCCTTCTCAAAGGACTGAAATTATGAATTCCATGTAACCCAGTCATTGCCTTCTAGGAATCTTCCCCAAAGAGGTGAAGACATCACACTACAGGGAGACATACATACCAATGGTTATAGCAGCAACATTCATAATAGCTTCCTGGAAGCGGCCCGTAAGCCCATCAGCACATGATCAGATAAACAAAATGTGGTATCTATACATAATGGCATACTATGTGGCTATAAAGTATAATTCATTTGAGACATTCATAGGAAAATTCATGCACCTGAAGAAATTAATCCCAAGTGAAATAAACCAAACAAGTTTAAATGCCATCTTGTATCTCTCATTTGATTAAGGCAAAGTACAAAGAGAATTATAAAGGGTGGATGAAAGGGTATGAGGGATGGACCTTTCGCAGTAGAAAAGAGGACCAAGGGAACAAGGGCAAGCGGTGAGAGGAAGAAGAGGAATACAAAGAATAAAGTTACACCACGTGCAGAAACCTAATAAACAGTTAATGTGACTATTAGATGCCATAACATGGGCTACGATTAATACCAGCAAGGATGACAATCGGGATAACTGGAGGAGGAAGGCAGGAGGGAGAAGAAAGGGAAAGGGGATTCATTGGAGATAACATTATGTAATATAGCAACCATTCTAAATTTCTATCATTTTGTCTTGAGGTCATGTATCATCATGTTGTTTTTGTGTTGTTTTGATTTTGTCTTCATTGTTGTTTTGTCAGGTTTTTAATTTTTAAAATAAAAAAGAAAGAAACAAGCTGTAGTTTATATCTGTACAGTCCCCCCCACATGATTTTAAGCTGCAAATATTTCAAACAGATACCAATAAAATAAAAAATTTTAAAAGTCCAATGGCAGCCTGAGTAACCTCTTTGAAGATAACAATATGTAATACAACAACCATTGTCAATTTCCTATCACTTTGTTTTGAATTCTGCATTGCTTTTGTTTTATTTGCTTATGTGTTTGTTTTTGTTATTTTTGTTCTTTTCTCCTTAGAATAAAAAAAAGGTGGTTACTAAATGTGGTAGAAAATGATCAGATCAGTTTGTCAGGGGGATTTAAAGTGATTGTAGAGTGCTCTGAAATTGCATGGTTAAAAAGTAACATTTTATTAAATCAAAGGTGTGGTCATTATAACACAGACTTAGGTATAAGATCAAAGTCAAGCTGCAGCCTTAGGATGAACATCATGGTAACATTTTTCGAAGAATTTTCAAAGAATCAAAATGCTTTCACTGAACTCTTGGTAGAAACTTGACTTGGAAATGGCCACGTGGATGGACAAAACTGAAGTTATTCACAGAGTGAGTAATAAGATTCACTTGGAGGTGGTAGGTGGACATGACTGTTTTGTGCCAAATAGACACCCTGTCCTGTCTTTTCCCCTTGAACAAATGAACACTAACTCCATTTGATGTCAGAAGGCTGTGTGACGCAAGAAACACTGAATTTGTCCTCTGGCGGCAGGTGAAGTGTGACCAGACCTAGACACTCCATCCCCTGCCACCACCACTGCAGATCTGCAGATCTTCCTAGTGAGATAAAAGTGAAGGCTTTGGAGCAAAGAGTTGCCGCGGAACATTGTCTAACTTTACAAATAGTCAAATGACTTCATTTCTGCTATGTGGTTTGGAAGTTTTGCTAAGTAACACTTGGAAATTCCATCACCATTTTGGAAACTGTATATTAGTTACCTTTTCATCACTGAGACAAAATACCTAACATAAATTTTGTCTCAGTGTTTCAGGAGTTTTAGGTGCAAATTCATCTGTTCCAAGGAAGAGACAGAGTGATGGGGGAAGGTGATCACCTCACAGCAGCCAGGAAACAGAACAGCAAGGAATAGTTGGTGGGGAGCCTGGGGATGAGACTGTGTCCTTCAAGGATAGGTTCCCAGGGTCCCATCTCCTGCCACCAGAGCTGCCTCTCAACACCTCTTTCACGTGTGCACTCACGAACGCATCCACTGACTAAGGAGGCTGGCGGCCATGACCTAGACCGTGTCCAGGAGCTTCACCTCCGAGTCCAGGAGCCTTTCAAGGACCGTTTTGGATTCAAATCCCAACGGATAGTCACAGGATTGGTCTGGTAGAGTGAAGTGATACTGCTTTCTAGGAGTGAGGGTCTATCATTAGGCTACTGGTCTTATTGGAAACCTCCTGACACAGCAGATTACATGATTGTCTGTATGTGTACAGCATCCTCTGCTGGATTTTGGTGCAAGTAGATGGAAAATGAGGAAATAATTAATAAATTTAGCCAAAAAATATATAATTCATACTATCCAAATATATAAATAAAGGTTAAAGGTTTGTTGATATAGCCAAGTTCTGAAAATAGAAGATTAAACAATAAATAGGGAAATTTTAAGAATATGCATATATGTTGAATAAAAGAAAAATAACTTTTACATGGTACATTAACTCCAACAGGGAAAGACAAATTGAATAGTCTAAGAGGGTTCTGAGTCACTATGAGAATCGATTTCCTCTGGCATATAAGTAAAAATGTGGAAAACAGCAGTATTTATTTTATTTAGTGATGAAAACAAGTACATACTTGACCTGAATTTATTATAATGAAAATTATTAAAATTGGCCTTCATATATTCCATACTGATGTCATTGAGTTATATATAAAGACTTTTAAATTTGTTCTCCAATTTGGAAAAATGTAGTAAAAATATCTTAATCATAATTTGTGTTTTTTCTAAAAAAAATTATTAGTGTATTAAATATTAAGTAAGCCCTTATTATAAGCAAAGTAAAGCTGCATTTATAAAACTTAATAAGCTGGGGTATTATGGTAAGTCATGCTGTGTTTTGAGTTCTTCATTAATTCAGGAATCACATGATTTACTCCATTGACATACAAGCACAGGCGTCCAATACCATGACACAGGTTTTCTTGGAAGTGTTCCTCAGATCGACGAGTTCATCTATTCTGACGTGACTTTATACAGAAGACACATATTTTCAACATGAAAGAAAGAGAAAGACAGTTCAAAACAAACATCTGTTTAATATTCCCATGAAAGATAAAATGCCCAGGAATGAGAGAAAACTGCTACCTATTTGATATATTAGATTTATAACATGTCCTCCCATCTTCAGATCAATTATATCAAAAAAGATTTTAAGCAAAATTTTTAATGTGTGCTTCAATTAAACTGCAAGAGGGTTAATTCAGATTTCTAAAAGAGAACCATTTGTATTTTAAGAGGAAAATATATAAAAACTATCTTTTTCAAATTAATATTCTAAATTTATCAATAATGCTATGATATATTTTACACAACTCAATTTAACATTCCTTTATTATGATAAGGACATATTGCTTAGGAAAATACGCAGAAGTTTTATCTATTTGTTTCATAATTTATCAAATAAATTTGGTAAGTTGACATATACTTTATTTATTTATTAATTACCTTACACAAATGTGATAGGAAAATGATCAAGGAATAAATACCTTCAGTATTTTGTGATTTAAGCAAATAGAAGGCAAACTCTGAAGATTAAATGATGATAATGCTCTTACACTGAAAAGAATTCTTCATTTTCTGGCTCCTACCAAATATCTGATGAAAGCAAATTCAGTTCCGAGAGAGGTTTCCACAAGCTGTGAAGAAGGCCATCCTAAGTGTTTTCCAATCCAGTAACATCGAGGCCTGCATTTCCTGAGGCCTGTGTTCCTTTCTGGGGCCACCCAGAAGGACTGAAGACAGAGGGCTGCGTGAACAAGGAGGGGTGACATGTGGTGCTTCTAACCGAGAAAGCTACTTGATGCCATACCAGGGTCATCTCAAAGTACTTGTATGGAGACTGAGAAGCACTGACCTCAGCAAGAGGTTAGAGAGGATCTGATTTAACTGTTAAATGCCACGGTGTCTATAACATGGGAACCTGCCCTGAAAACCAGCTTGAATCCACTCACCAGCAGTTGTGTGGCAGACACCCACAGCAGTAGCGCCCCGCACAGGGTCTAGGGAAGTCCGGGCCAGTGGCAGCCTGGCCGGAGCTTTCTCTACTTTGCTTCTGTTTGGCACAGAGAAGGAGCTGCGGCTGCCACTGACCACAGCTCTGAACCCCTGCGGTTCTGGATGCCGCCTGACTCATGTGATGTTCTTTGTTCAAATAAGCAGTTTACTGAGCATTTTCCTTTTAGTAATGTGAATAATTTTCTTTGGTGTGATACTGTGGAGATAAAGCACTTCACTCTAATAAAGTAGCCAAAAGAAACTGTTCAAAGATATCAAAAGATGTGATATGTTTATTGACTGTATCTTAATTCTCTTTGAAATTTACTGTTGTTGATGCAATGGAAGGTGGAAATTGACTCAATGAAAGCGATGACAAATTTTGAATTGTGATGGGGGGCATGCATTTATCTTTTCACCAGCACAATCGTCTATAAAGACAGGTTAAAAGATCACACAGATAACGGCACATTTTCCTTTTTTGTTTTTCGAGCTTTTATAGTGATTTTTTTTGTACTGAGCCTTTCTCACTGATATACATCCCTAGCCCTTTTACATTTCTTTCCCTCCCTCCCTTCCTTCCTTCCTTCCTTCCTTCCTTCCTTCCTTCCTTCCTTCCTTCCTTCCCTCCTTCCTTCTTTCCTTCCTTTCTCTTTCTTTTTGAGATGATATCTCACTAAGTCACTAAGTTTCCCAGGCTTGGTCAGAACTCACAACTCTCTTGCTGCAACTTCCCATAATGCAGTGATTCCAGGTGCATGTCACCTTAATTTCTGAAATACTTTTATCAGCAATGATCTCAACAAGAAGCAACATGATGAAGTGATTATGCACTAACGAATGTGAACTTGTGAATGTGACTTCCTAATCTAGGTTGTAGCCACTGTAAAAACGGTTTAGTGAGAACAATTCATTTTTTAGCTTACAGGCCAGAAGTTTTGATATCTATAGTAATTTAAGTACACAAAGACAATCTTGAAGCTAATCACAAGAATCAGCTGTGAACTACATGTGAGGGTTCATCACAAACCTGATTGATTGGAATCCCAGCCATGAGCAAAGTGGCACAGATTCAGGTTTGAAAACCTGCACTCCATAAAAAGACATTCAATGAGGGAAAACTAGCTACTGAATTATCATGTCCAGGAATAGAAAGAAGAGAAAGAAAAAATATATTGACATAAGGTTACTTTAAGCATTAATACTAGAAAATATAAATTATTTTTATCTTTCCAAAATGTATTATAGACATCATTTTTCTTAGCATAATAATAAAATTCATAGCCTATTTATTTAATACTTTGAACTCAAATATGCATTAGAAATCCTGCTAATTTACTCCAGAAATATTAAGGAGGTTTTTGCATTCAAGAAATTGACTATCTGGTGGAAGCATCATACACTGTCATTTCTATGATGAGATTAGTGTGTGGTGTAGTACAGCGGTGAGCAACAGCTCGTAATAAAATTCTCTAGATTAGACTAACATACCACTGAAATGCAGGTTCTTTTTTATTCCTTCTCTCCCTTAAAATGTATTTATAATACTAAATGCATCAATAAAAGTATTTCTAATTTATAAGTCTACAATACATCATTATAAACTGAGCTCATAGTTTTGTACATGCTTTTCTCATGAGTCATGGTACGTCAGGCCCACAAATTCAGAGAAACATCTCTCCTTTTTAGCCACTTACTTAATACTATATAATATGGAAATTATGTTTGTCAGTTTTTGATAAAAGAAAACATTACAATTGTAAGAATTTTAACTCTCTAAATACTCTTTTCAATAAAGAGCTACACTTTGATATTTCATTGCTTCTAACTTTAAAGTAGTTCAATATTAGTCTTTTAATAATCTTTCTATCCATATTTCCTAGCTTGAATTGGTTAACTGAGATGCCCTATGTTTGACCTCTGATTTAGTGGAAAATTACCTTAATATCTGAGCCCGAGTCAATGTTTGGGAGAGAATGTCCTGTCGGGCTAGATTTCCAAAATGGCTCTAAGTATCTAAAGTGCAAATTACTTTCTGCAAAATATAAAGGAAAAAATCAGAGAAAGTCTAAAACTTTTTCAGGAATAAAACAAGATTTCTAACAAAGCTGTGTGAACAAACTACCTTGATATATAATCTCATTAATACTAACGCACATGGATCCAATATTATTTTGGTAGCATATTGATGGTCATCCTCACGATCTGTAGCTGTGTAATGAAGCTCTCCTCACTTGAAAATATTCTTGAATCAATGACCATATCTGCAGATAATAGAAAGTGAAAGGTAAAGTAAGAATATTCCACAGACAGCAGAGCTTTAATCAAGGCATTCTGCTATTAAATCCTTATTATTGTGCAATGGTGCTTTACAACCCAGAGAGAATAAATTGAATCAATTCTGGACATTGTAATCATACATTCAATAGTACTTATTAATGGTGACATAATGCATTTTGAAAATAAGCGTTCAATTGCTAATCACCTGGAAGAAAACTACACATAGTTACTGGGTATCACATGTATTTTCACATTTTATATGGAAATTTATAAAAATTTCAGATCTGCCTAAGGTTGTGTCTTAAAGACTACACTTATCATTAATAAGAGAAAAACAACCAAACACTTCAGACGTATGTTTAAGCACAATAGTGTCATATCATCTTTATTTTGGAATTTGTGTTAGAATGAAAATTTCTCTCCTCTCACTCCAAAAAAATGTACCGCTTACTTCTTAACAGCTAAGGATAGAGTAACCCGGGTGGTTTTAATGCACTCACGGGGCTTGTATTGTCGCATTTCATGACCGTGGAATATCTCAAAGGATGAAACAAAGGATTACTCAGAGTCCATGTCCAGTCCAAACACTGAGAAGGCCCAGAGGGGCTGCCATTAACTGAGAAACTTCATTACATTAGACATCATTATGCTGCAACTATTAGGTTTTATTATTTTTGAAACACACTTAAATGTTTATCTCAGTACAGAATAACTTTTTAGTCAGTAATCTTTATCTACTTATAAGATATTAAATGGCATAAGGAAATTTTTACTTTATTTATTATCTTTAACTATCCTTTGTTCCATGGTGATATTTAAGTAGAATGTCAATAGGTGTATTTTATAGGTTGTTATCTTTCATCTTTTAATTTCTAGAATGACATTTCTTGGACTGTACAGTGTCTGGGTATATTTATACTTGTAAGGCATAACATTGGTTTGCAACAACCCATCCCATTTTTCTACCTCAAATTTGTATTTTAGCATAATAGTAGCCAGCCGTGCACCCCAGTAGCTGTGCCTGGAGGATACAGGAAACAGTCCTCATGTTTAGCCACTTGCTGTGATGAACGACATAATGTGTGCATGTGTGCAAAAGTGTCAAACCAGGGATTTAACCCACATGATGCCTCAATCTAACAGGATTTGCATATGTTTATCTGTGCATCAGAGGATGGAAAGTGCACGCACACCACTTCCTGTTAGAAAAACATGTATTTTACCATAATAAACTGTGTGTGTGACTCACAGTAGCTGCACATGGGAAAAGCAAATACCAGTGTATGCATAGAGCCAGTTGGCAAATCAATGACAACATGTGTACAGGAACTTCAAAACAACAAGTGAGTTTTACCCATGAAATGCTTACTGCTAAATTTCTGTCATTTGGGATTTGGGATTTGTTTTAACATTTTTATTTTGATTTTTCTACTAGAAGTAGCCCAGTTCTGTACAATGGCATGTGAAAAACTATATTTGCAAATTTTGGAAAGGTCAAAGTGAATCATCATATTACTCGTACATGGATGATAAAGATGATAATGACTTTGATGTTGGCTACGTAAGCCAAAGTCCCTGTGACAGTGAAATGGAGCAAGAATCAACCAATACAGACATAGGGAATGCAGATATCCTTGATTCTGAAGAAGAAAACAGCAAGGTGAGTACATATTTTACAAGTTGAAGTGGTACAAAATGGTCACTCAACCAAATGGAACCATCCAATGTTAGAAATACATTCAAAAATAAAGTGAAGATTTTGGCAGGACTGAAACACATTGGAGAGAATGTGCTTTTGTTTCTTTATTTTTCCCTAACCCCTTTAAATTCCTCCCCTGAGGTAAAATGGCCATATTGAGGACTTATTTACTGCATACAATTTTCTGGTTCATTTTAAGTTTTGAAATATACATCTAGTCCATACAGTTAAAGGTGACAAATTAATAGTTAATTCAGTCTGTCATTTTCTAGACTGTGTGTGGTGTCATTGTTATTGCTGATTTTATTACACTAGCCAAAGTGACATATTTGTTCTAAGCAATTTTTCTTCCTGGTATTGCAAGAGTAAGATTGCCTAAGGGTCATAAATACTATAGGGCAGTGCCAAAGAACAAGGGGCTGGACCAAAGAGTCAGCAACTTCTTGTCCCCAATAAATTGATCATGCAACAGACTCAAAACCCAAAAGCTAGCTCACACTGGAAGACACCTTGGAGAAGTAGTCTTTCCTAAGCATTCTGAATCATACAATAAAGTTACCACAGATAATTTACAGGCATTAATACAGGAATTAAACTTTTAAAAAATAGAAAATGAGAAAACACTCAAACAAAATAAAACTCAAGATGTATACCTCATCAAAGGCCAAAACCAGGAACCAATGAAGCGCAATAAGCTGAAAACCAACCACCTCGTCTCTCAGAAATGGTAACAGCGCAAGTAACCAAGCAAATGAATCAGGCTCTAGGAAAGATCAAATCTGAAACAATTTTTCAGATTAACACAGGGAAGGTAACAATAATGAAGATACATTCAGTGACTGTACAGCAGACACAGAAAGAAAAAAACTAGAGGCACCTAGGAAAATGATGGAAACCATACATGCCACACATAGGAAGTAAATGGTATTCCTAAAATAGATTCAAACAAATATCCAGGAGACTCAAAATTCCACTGAAAGTATCTGCAGTACAATGAGCCAACGTGAGGACAGAATCTCATCTATAGAAGATAGGATTGCAGTTATAAATCGTGAAAAGAAACATTTCTTAAAATTGCCAAAGAATCCAGCAACTGCTAGATGATGCAAATAAGAATAGCATAAAATTGATTGGAGTCAATAAAAAGCAGGAGATACCTCAAATAACATTTTTATAAAGCTTTTCCCAAGGTTTTATGGCAGAAAATTTCCCTGCCAGGGGAAAAAAGTTGACATATGTTAAATGAGGCATGTAGAAATTCAACTAGCCATAACAAAAACAATTCCATTGTTGTTTTGTTAGCTTTTTAAATCTTTAAAATAAAACAATAAAAAAGAGTAGTCAAGATAACAAAAATTCACATAAGAACAGAATATTAAAACTATTAGAGAAATGAAACAAATCACCCTTAAGGAAAGCCATCAGCATTATGGCAGACTTCTCAGCATAAAAACCTCAAGTCCAGGAAAGCACAGACTGAAGTATTTCTAGCCCCAAAAGAAAACAACGTCCAACTTAGACTGGTGTGCTCTGCACGACTATCTTCCAAAATTGATGGATAAATAAGATACTTGTGTAACAAAAAACGACTGAGTGAATTCACAAATGCCAAATCAACATTACAAAATATTGTGAATGACATTCCAGAAAGACATAATGAGGATTACATCTTCAGGAAATCCAGCAGAATGAATGTGCTAGACAAGTCAAATGATTAAACAGAGGGGAACAAGAGGGAGCCAATAACAGGAAAATAAGACAAGGATGAGTCAATATATATCAGTGTTATAACAATCAGTGTTAATGGCCCCAATTCACCAATCCAAAGAAAGAGGCTGGGAGAATGGATAAAGGAACACGATCCAACAATATTCTGCATACAAGAAACATATTTAATTCAAAAAGAAATTCATAGATCAAAAGTCAAAGAATGGAAAACCATACTCCATGTGAAAGTAACACAGAAAAAAGCACGAGTTTTTCTTGCCAACAAAGTGGATTTCAAGCCAAGACTGATTAACAGAGACAAAGAAGTTCACTACATCCTTATAAAGGGAACAATCTAAGAGGAAAAGGAAACAATCATAAACATATATGTACCAAACACCATTGCATCCAATACAGTCTTTGCAGCTGTACATGAAATGTTCTCCATAATAGACTACACACTAGCTCATCAACATGCTTAAATAAATGCAAAGTAATTGAAATTATACCTTGCATATTATCAGACAATAGTGCAACTAAATTGGAAATCAGTGTCACAAGAAACCACAAGAACTTCAGAAATGCATGGAAATTAAACAAGACCCTCCTGAACAAGGGTCACAGTTGAAATTAAAGGAGAAATTAAAAAGTTTCCACAATTAAATTATAATGCCAATAAAATATACTGGAATTTATGGGACAAATGAAAGTATTCCTATGAAGAGAGATTTCTAGAAGTGAATAACTGTATCAAGAAAACAGAATGAACTCAAAGAAAGAACTTAATGCTGAACTGAATGCTAGTAGAAAAAGAAGTTAAGACCAAAGCTCATAGGAGGAAAGACTTTATAAAATGTGAACAGAAATTAATACAATGGACTTTCAGGTAACAATAAAAAGAATCAAAGAATTGTAGAGTTCATTCGTTCAAAGAACAAACAGAATCAACAAATGTTTACAAACCTTATCAAAAAAAAGGAAAGAAGAGACAAAATTCATGCAATTAGGGATTAAAAGTGTAAAGTCACAACAGATCTTGCAGAAATCCTGAACATTATGGATTACTTGGAGAATTTATATTCTAATAAGATGGAAAATGAAGAAGAAATGAACATATTACTAGTTACATATGACTTACTGTCTCAGTTACTTTTCTCTCATTGCTGAGACAAAATACATAAACCGAAAAAGAAGGAAGGAAAGATTTATTTAGCTCATAGTTTGTGGAGGTTTCAGTCCATACTTGGCTGATTCAAAGGCAGAGTGGCACATGGCAAACATGCATGACAGCAGAACATGGCAAAAACCAACAGCAAAAGGGAGGAATGGCTGCAAGCAGCCTCTTTCTACCTCCCTTACATTGTAAACAGGAGACCCCCCCCAGGCAGGTGTAGCACTCACATAATCTCCATGCCCTCCTCTTCCACAGGCTCAGGATGCATACAAAGTATACTCAGCCAAACCGCTGGACTCCCCACGTTGACACAATATATCAGCCATAACAATTACCAAAGCTAAACCAAGAAGATATAAAAATCGTAAATAAGCCAATATCAGACAATGAATGTTAAGATGTAATTAAAATGCTACCAACAAAAAAAAAGCCCAGGCTCTTATGGATACACTGATGAATTCTAAAAGAAATTTAGTGAAGACCTATTACTGCTATTTCTCAGACTCTCTAATAAAGTTAACAGGGAAGCAATACTCTCACATTCATTCTGGAAGCAACATCATCCTGATACCAAAGTCAGAGAAATATCCAAATAAGAGGACTACAGGCCAGTCTCTTTAATGAATAAAGATGCAAAAATTGTCAGTAAAACACTGGCAATCAGCATGGAGCAAATCATTGAGGAGATTATGTACCAAAACCCAGTAGGACACATCCCAGGGGTTCAGAAATGGCTCCATATACTCAAATAAACAAATGTAATATGCCCTATTAACAGATCCAAGGACAAAACATATATGATTATTCCAATAGATACAGAAAAAGCATTTGACAAACTTCAACACCCATTCATGATAAAAACCCTACAGAAAATTGGAATAGATTTTTTATATTAATTTGATAAGAGCCATCTATGACAAACCAACAGCCAACAATAAAATAAATGGAAAAAAAACTGAAAAATTTCACTCTAAAATCAGAAACAAGACAAGGATGTCCACTGTCACCAATTCTATTCAATATAGTTCTGGAAACATTAGCCACAGCAATTAGATAAAATAAAGAAAAAAAGGAATAAGGATAGGAAAGCAAGAAGTTAAATAACCAATATTTACAGAAAATATGATATTCTACACAGAAGATCCCAAAAACTCCACAAAAGGCTTACAGATTTTGTAACCAAATTCAGTACTATAGCTGGGTAAAATCAATAGCATTCCTTTACGTGAATGACAAAGTCACTGAGAGAGAAATTAAGCAAACAGCACCTCTCATAATAGTATTCAAAATCTGAAATACATAGAAATCAACCTAGTGAAGGAAGAGACCTCTAAACTGAAAACTCTGAAAAAGTAGATTGAAATACCCTGAAAAAGCTGATTGAAGAAGAGATCAAAAAATAGATATCCCTTGCTCTAGGATAGGAAGAGTCATTATTGTAAAAATGGCCATAGTTCCAAAATTGTGGTACAGAGTTAATGCAATCGAGATCAAAATTCCAAGTTTATTTCACAAAATTGGAGTAAATAATTCTAAAATTCCTTTGGAACCTGAAGAGACCTAGAATAGCAAAGCAATTACGGGCAGCAAGAGCAAGGTCAGGCCATAACAATCTCTGACCTGAAATTATACACAAAACTACTGTGATAAAATGGTGTGGTACTCTCCAAAAGAAAAAGATCCAAAAAACAATGGACCCGTTTAGAAGATACAGAAAACACTCCGGATATACTTGCCACCTTCTGTTTGACAAAGGCACCAAATACCTTCACTGGAAGAGAGACAACCTCATTAATAAATGGTGCTGGAAAATTTAGCTTTGCGCAGGTTGAAGACTAAATCTAGACCCATATCTTTCACCATCTACTAAATTAAGGCTGAAATGGATCAAAGACATAAATATTAAAACAGAAACACTAAATCTGCTGTAAGAGAGAACAGGTAGAACTCCTGAAGACATTGCATAGGCAAAGAATGTATGAAAAAATCCAATTGCACAGGCACTATCACAAAGTATCAACAACTAGAATCTCACCTTAGTAAAAAGCTTTTGCACAGCAAAAGTAACCACCAACAGAGTGAAAAGACAACCCACAGTGTGGGAAAAAGTATTTTACAGCTGTTTCTCAGACAATGGACTACTACCTAGAATACATAAAGAACTCAACAAAATCAGATACTCCAAATTTAAGGACCAGTTCGAAAATGGCCATCTGAAATATATAGATACTCCTCAAATGAAGAAGTTTAAGTGGCAAGTAAATATATAAAAAAAAAGTTCAACATCATTGGTCATTTGAGAAATGCCAATTAAAACAATGCTGATATTCCATCTTGCTCCAGAAAAAATAGCTATCATCAAGAAATCAACTAGTAACAAATGCTGAAGGGGCCTTTGAGGAAAAAGGCACTGTCCCCCACTGTTGATTGGATTGTAGACTGGTGCAGTCACTGTTGAAATTAGTGTGGAGATTCCTCTAAAGCTAGGACTAGAGATTGCATTCAACATAGCACCCTCCTTTTTGATACCTTCCCAAAAGAATTAAAAACATCACACCACAGCAATATTTCTACATCCATGTTTATAATACAATAGTTTGTAATATGTACATCTTAGAAACAGCTCACATGCCCATCAACTGACAAATGGATAAAGATGAGGGTTTTTTTAAAAATAGACTGGAGTACTAGTCTGTCATAAAAAAGGATAAACTTGAGACACTTTTAGGTAAATGGGTGCACCTTGAGAACATACATTTAAGTGAAATAAATCTGACACATTTAAATAACTCTTTGTTTGCCTGGTGTGAGAAAACAAAAGTGTAAATAAGAACCAAAATGTATAATAGATATTGTGAAACAGGAAGAAAATGTTCAAACGAGAAGGGAGACTGGGGGGGGGGTAGTGAGAAAGGAAGAAAGTAAAAGGAAAAAAATAAGAAAAGAAGAAAAAATGGAAACAAAACTTTTGTAAATAAAGAGATGGAAAGGGAGACTATGGGGAGTGGGAAAAAAGGAATCAAGTCATTGCATGGACTGGTACAAAGTTCCTATGGTGACTGTGATCATTATGTAAACCTACAATGTATCAATAAACTTAATTAATAAAAAGAATGCAAAGACAAAGAAGTTTTCAATTTTATTTCCTGGAAAAATTACAACTCACGAATTAAAATATATCCTTATCAAAAAAAATCTTGCCTCGGTGTATTTTATTGAAAAATACTGCAGATAAATATGTAATCTTCTAAGTTGTCAGAATTACAATCAGCATATATGGTTAAATATTAAGAAATATGTGGATAAATGTTACAAATTTTCTTCTGAAGTTTGCTTTAAAATGCACCTACCTGAAAAAATATTAGTATAAAGTAAAATTATGACCTATAAACCAGTAGAGTACAGAACAAAATAATAAAAACATAAATGAAAGAACATAGGAAAAAATTCTTAAATTTTAGATAAAGAAGTATAATATTGAAACAAGGTAGAATATGGATATTAAAGATATATAGTAATCTATGATGGGTTCACTTAGTAGATAAATGGATAAACAAATATATAAAATATGAAAACATACATAAATTCAGACAAAGTGGAATAACAATGGTTAATTCAAAATAAAGTGAAAAAAAGTAAAAAGAAAAAACGATGAACAAATAGCAAACATAAATGATTTAAATGCTTCAAGTTCCATGTTGAATACAAATAAAACAGACAAAAGAAATAGTTCTATACCATGTTATGTATGGAGCACTGACCTAATACTTTTCCTGTAACAATAAAACAGTGTATGAGTCTGATGTTATTTCTATGAAAATGCACATTCAGAAAACCACAAGGAAATACTAGTAACACAAGTACTTTTTATTGTTGTAAATTTTATTCACTTATTTGTGTTTTTATTTTTGAGACAGGGTGTACCTATTCAGGCTACCCTTGGACTCACTTGTAGCCCAGGCTGCCCTGAACTCACAGCAATTCTCCTGCCTCAGCATCCTGAGTGCTGGGATTAACAAGTGTGCACCACCACACCTGGTTGCAAATCCTTTTGAAAAAGAATACAGTGATTTATTTGATTATGGTCTCTCTTCTCTGACATACCAGTGAAAGGGAATTCCTCAGGACTAAGTCCTACTTTTTAAATTCCTACTCTTACAAAGGGCACGTTTCACCCCTTATCCAAGGCTAAGGCCAATGTTTGTTTCAATGGGTTGAAGCTCTGGTCCATATTACAGATCCACTTTCAAAATAAAGATATAGATAAACTAAAATGATGAGTAATTGTTTAGTGCAAGTACTCATCAGGAGAAATCATCTGTGGCAACATTAACACTAGTAACTGGGTTGATACAGGATGTCTCAGTTGTGTGTAATATTTTACACAACTGATGTTGGTAGATGCTGTGTGTGTGTGTGTGTGTGTGTGTGTGTGTGTGTATTTGTGCATGAAGACAATAATTCCTAGGCATATAAATATGAGTGAAGTGCCAAAGGAAAAGGTGTTAGTAATTTCATCCCAATGGAAACAATAATTCATTATTTCTTTGTTTTCTCTTTCTATTGTGAGATGGAATATTGGGCAGTGATACAGTATTGATACTTTAGTTAAGGTTTATAGTTAATCACTTAATTTGCCTATATTGGGAACATAATTTTGCTATTTTCTCTTTTTATCACTGCTACACTAACTGTATCCCAAAGATGCAAGCCTAATATCTTTATTGACCTATGTAATTAGTGCTAAAATCCCATCATAGAAAATCTTTCCAAAGTCTCTGTGCATCATTAATAAACAATTACATTTATTTATTGTCATTTTAGGCAATTAGCTTTGGAATTACTGATACTGCCCTACAAAAATCACACACAAATTACTTGTTCAAGAACAAACATCATCAATGAAAAATAGGATTGAAATAGATTTAGTGTCTAGAAGTGCTGGCCATACTGCTGTAAGTTATATTACAAATACATGTCTGCAAAGTTCAACTAACAACCCCCACTTGCTAGTTTCTTACTTCAGTTTCTGATAAAGAACTAGAGCATGTCTAAGATATAAGCTCTTAAATAATTAAAATGAGAATGTAAAGCACTAATTAAAACACCATAATGTGTACTCTACCAAACAAACAAATGCCAAAGTCTTACCAGAGAATTTTGCAAAGAGTGGGAAGTGCTTTGGATCCTTCTCATAAGTGCCATTCCAGATGAAAATAAGGTTGGGAATTTCTGCAGGGTGTGCAGTGTACAGATGCCCATCACAGACTTAAACTGTGAAGAGGTATAAATAGAAACTGATGAGCCTCACATATCACTGCAAGTGATTTTAAGACCTTTGCAAAAGTAAGGTAAATTCCACTAGAGGAAATTATCAAGCAACTGAGCATAGTTAAAACTCATCAGCCTGCTGAATCATAGAAATAGTAATAGGCTCTGTAATTTACTCTAAGAAGGATTTTGGTGCTATTCAAGTGTTTCCAGAGATTTTCACAGGCCCTAATGAGAATATTCATCTTGTATAAATTATCTCTTCCATATATTTATTTCTAGTCCTTCCCTGTAATTTTACGTGATAAATTACCAACTTGGCTTTTTCCTATAGCAAGACACATAACTGAATACTAAAGGAAGTGCTACTTACCTGAAATTATTTCTGCAGGGAAATGGATTTTTTTGGAAATTGTTTAAATCAGTGAAAACAGACCAATCAGAAATTGAGAAGTGGTGATCAGGTTAGGCTGAATTGAGAAACTATTTGCTTAAATGACTTTGTTACAAATGATTAGTTATTTTAAACAGTTTAGTAGAAAGATGGATGAAAGTTGCTTTCATATATATATATGTATATTTATATAAATACACTTTCATATTATATGTATACACACTTTCACTGAGATAGTTCAGAATAATTTCATGTGAAATGCATATAGAAATTATTTAAAGCACCTTCTAATTATGAAGTGTTGTTTGCAAAGTACTGTTGATTATTACAACCTGTATTATAATCGTCAAAGGCAGTTTACTGGCTGCTGCAGTCTATCAGTTTATGAAATTTTGCAACAGTCCTTTCAACAATCAGTACAAACCCTGAACTCTCACAAGATGGCAGCAGTGTAACAGTAATGTTAACAAGGACCATCATTCAAAAAGTCATGCGAAAATCTTGACTTCCAAAGAATCAAAATATCTTTCCATCCAGATATTGGACCTAGACCTAAATATAAAAAATGTTCAGAAAAGTGGATGAATATTATCTGGGGGATCTGAAATGCAACAGTTCTTTCTTTTAAAAATGGGTATTTACTGAATATTTCGGTCAGAGGGTGATGTAAGAAAGTACTTGTGACATTTTATTGATGCAAACTTATTAAAAGGAAGTAAAATTCTGAACATATGTTCTGCAAATTTACTTCTATTTCAGTAGCCACATATATTTTATATAGAACAGAACCAAACAAACTTAGACACTTTGTTTTCAAATTTTGGTGGAAGGTAGAAATATGTGAAATTGCACGATCAGGTGATTCGAGTCAGGAAAACCCATATAAAATCATGGCTTTCTTTTTTCGGGCATGTTATTAAAATTCTCTAAGTCTTACTTTCTACACTTGTAACATGGAGGTAACAGGATTGATTATTTTATGATAAATCTGAGGAACAATCAGCACAGAACAGTTATCTTTACTGCAAACGTCAGAAGCACATTCATAGACTAGGCAAGTCTTGCATTTTTTGTAGCATCAGTTCTTTCCTTCAAAGAAACAGCTGACGTTACAGGCCCTGTGCTGTGCTGTTCTCCTGGGACAACCCTGCTAGGTTTGTGATTCCCATTTCTCTAATTTAATTTCATATTCTCTATGAGAGTTATTTGTAAGAATTTGTCCCAGTTCCTGTGTTGTCACCCCAAGAAATCCTGTCAGATTGGCATTTAGATAATTCTTTATGCTTTAGCTTGACTTATTCTTAACATTCTAGTTAAACACTTATTACCTTGAGGAACTTTGCTATATCCTGTTTTCCTTCTCTTCACATTCAATCAAAATCACAGTTTTTGAGAAAAAAATCCTAAATCTTATTGTCTGTTATAATATGAAATTATCCTAATTCACACATTATATTCACATAATATACAAATATATACAAATAATTCAAAATATTGAGGAAGGAATTTTATGAATTTACATTCCATTAGATATGCTAGTAAAAAACCCTAAGATATTATGTAATGCTGGGCAAAAAATATAATTTTCCATTTTATTTTTGGATAAATCCCTAAATATTATGTAATATCCCAAAAGTATACCTCATATTAAGAAGAAATATATAGAAAATAATTTATCTTGAGGAATTAACATAAAATGAACATATATATGTAACTACTGCCAAGATCAAGAAGTAAAACATTCCTCAGTAACCATGCTGTAAGCCTTAACCAACCATTACACTCATCTTCATTCCTAACATTAATCAGTACTGATTTGTAAAACCACACATTAATTTTGCCTGTGTTTTAAATTTTATGCAAAAGAAATCAGATACTTGCTTAAACTTTTTATTTGACTCTTTTGTCCACAGTATGATAATGTGATTCATCTTGACTTTTGTGCAGCTATAGTTTGTTCTATTTCATTGTTGCATGGTAGAGTACTAAAGGAAAAGGTGATAATGTATGCATCTATTCCAGGGGAGATAGAAATTTAGACTATGCAAATTAATGTTGTTGTGTCTAACAGTGCCAGGAAAACATCTCATAATTATTTTATGAGTTTCTCTGTTATATGTTATATGTATCAGCAGATGAAATTGTTGTATCATTGCCTATGCTCAGGTTTGTTAGAAAATGCAAGTCTTCCAATGTTCTACCATCTAGCTAAGTTCTCAGTGATCTGCAGTATAGCTTTTATAGTAAGTATAAGGTTTTTAAGACCATTATACTTTAAAACACATTAAACATTCAAAACTTGGTGAGAATTATATAATTATCCATCACACAGTCACTATACAGTTGTAGAACTAATACTTTGCAACATTTGTTTCAAAATACCTTTCCAGAAATGAACCACCATAGAAATCTACCAATTCATCTTAACTTTTAAGATAATTCAGTGTAAGCCACAGGTATGTCAACACATAAGCCCTAAATATCTTTGCATTCTCATCATAAATTTTTTTGCTATTTCTTTCTTTTTGATAATAACTGCTGATCTACCTTTTGTTACTATATGTTTATACAGAATAGTATTCCCCCAAAACGGAATCCTACAGCATGAATTATGTGTGCACGTATGTGTTCCACATTGTGTGTATTCATTCATCCATTGACATTTGTGTTGGTTCAATTTTCTGTCTTTTAAAAGTAGATCTGCTATGGACAGTTGCGCACAGATTATTCTATGGACATATGCTTTTATTTCCTTCAGATAAATACCTAGGTGTAGGATGGCTGACTTCTATGGGAGATAAAGGTTTAGACATGAATATGTCAAACATATTTTTTCTAATTTATTGTTGTGTTTTAATTGTGACCATTAGTGGATGAGATTTGATTAGCTTCAAAGACATATCAAAACTCACTGTAGCTCCTCGCTCATTTTAATCCCATAACACACACAAACTAATAGCTAACTGAAGCTTTGTTTCATCTCCCTAATGATTATTAATGGTGATCTTGTTTTCATTTGTCTAGTTGTCATCTGTGTAGATTGCTTTAAAAATGTTCAAATTATTCTTCCGTTTCTTGCATTTTTCTGTTACTAAATTTTAATAAATGGAGTAGTCTCCACTTAATGAAAATATATATTTGAACGTGGTAGCTATATTCTGTAAAGTTAATATGAAAACTGAATTACTGAAAATTGAACCATTTTTCTGAAACCCTGAAATTTGGCATTTGTGTCCCTTCTTCTTTATATAATTACTATGATTAGAGGTTCAGTAACTTTATTGTTCTTCATGAAGTGAAGACTTTACTTCCCCTATTGACTTTCTTCATTAGTTCTATTTTCTTTTCTAATGCTAATGTGCATTTTGAGATTTTCTGATTTAATTTTCTGGGTTTTTTTTTTTTTTTTTTGTCTTTTTGAGACAGGGCGTCATTATGCAGTTCAGACTGGCCTTGAGCTCACTTTGTAGCCCAGGCTGATCTCGAATTCACAGTGATCCTCCTGCTGGAATTACGGGTGTGTGCCACCAGGCCAAGTTAATTTTCTGTTTACTTTGGATTTATTTTGTTCTTTAATGTAGAATCTGCAGTTATTAACCTTTCTTCTTTTCATATTTAGGTATTCAGCACTATAAATTCCTTTTCAATTATTACATTGGTTAATTCTCAAGAATATTATTGTGTTCTGTTATTGTTTCTATTGACCTCAAACCTTTTAAAATTTTATTTATTTTTCAATATACCATTAGACGTCACCAATACAGTTATTGCAGCTATCCAAATATATATATATATTGCCTTCCTTCTTTCTTTTTTCTTTTTTCCATCATCCCAGTCATTCCTTCCTTGGAGCAATTTCTATACCTTTTCTATCATCTATTGTACATTTTGAGTTTTATGTATTCTTTCAGGTTCCTGCACCAAGGAGACAATATGATGTTTACACATGTGGGTCTAATTTATTTCACTTATGAGTATGGTCTCTAGTTGCATTCATTTACATACAGAAGTCTTGAGTTTATCTTCTTTTATAGCTGAGTAATATTCCACTGCATAAAAATACTACATCTTTTTTATCCATTCCTCAGTGAATGGACATGTGGGTTGCTTCCAAGATTTAGCTATAACAAATTGTACTTCTGTAAACATGGGTGCACATATATTGCTGTGGTATGATGTCTAATTCTTCTGGGAAAATACCCAGAAGGTGAATAGCTGGGTTAAATTGTACTTTCAATCCTACTTTTTCAGGAATCTGCAAACTGATTTCCACAGTGATTTCATCAATCTACACTTCCACCAGCAGAGGAGTAGGGTTCCTTTCTCCCCATAGCCTCTCCAGCATTTGTTATTGGTTGATTTCTTGATGATAGCCATTCTTTCTGGGGTAAGATGGAATCTCAGTGCTGTTTTAATTTGCATTTCTCAACGGACTAATGATGAGCCTTTTGGTGGAGTTTTTGGGGTCTTCTATGTAGAGTATGATGTCAACTGTGAATAATGATAATTTCACTTCTCTCTTTCCTATTCTTGTTCCTTTTATTTCTCTCTCTTGCCTAATTGCTCTAGCTAATATTTCCAAAATTATGTTGAATAGGAGTGGTGATGGTAGACATCCTTGTCTTGTTCCTGATTTTAGGGTGAAAGTTTTCAATTTTGACCATTTAATATGATGTTAGCCATTGATTTATCATAGATTGCTTTGGTCAGCTTGAGGTAAAGGCCATCTATTCCTATTTTCTGTAGGGCTTTTATCATGAATGAGTGTTGGACTTTATCAATGGCATTTTCTGCATTGATAGTGTTGATCATGGGATTTTTGGCTTTGGCTCTATTGACATGGTGTATTACATTGATTGATTTGCATAAATTGAACCATCCCTGCATTCCTGATATGAACCCTAGTTGGTCTTGGTGTATAATCTTCTTGATGTTTTGTTGTATTCTGTTTGCTAGTATTTTATTGAGAATTTTTGCAACTATATTCATTAGGGTGACTGGCCTGTAGCTCTCTTTTTTGGTTGTATCTTTCTCTGGTTTTGGTATCAGGATAATACTTGCCTCCAGGAATGAGTTGGGGAGAATGCCTTCCCTTTCAATTTCATTAAAGAGTTTGAGAAGACTCAATGTTAAATTTTCTCCAAAGTTTTGTAAAATTCAGCTGTGAATCCATCAGGACCTGGACTTTTCTTCATTGGCAAGTTTTTTTATGACATTCTTAATTTCACTGGCTGATATTCAGTTATTCAGGATTTTTATCTTTTTCATTCAGCATTGGTAGTTCACATGTATCTAGAAATCTGTCCATTTCCTCTGTGCTTTCCATCTCATGAGAGTAAAGATTTTCAAAGTAGGTATTGATAATCTGAATTTCTTCAGAATCTGTAGTGTTTTCATCCCTTTCATTCTTTATTGTATTTCAGTTTTTTTCTTTTCTTATTTTGATAAGGTTAGCTAGGGGTTTATCTATTTTATTTATTCTTTCAAAGAACCAAGTCTTTGATTCATTAATTCTTTGTATTGATGTTTTAGTCTCCATTGTGTTAATTTGTGCCCTCAGTTTTATAATTTCCTGTCTTCTTTGGGCTCTGAATTTAACTTGCTTTTCTTTTTCTAGCAACTTGAGTGTAGCATAAGATTGTTTATTTGTGCTTGTGCAGTTTTCCTGAAGTGGGAATTCGCTGCTATAAATTTCCTTCTTCTTTTTTTTTTTTTTCCGGTACTGGGGATCAAACTCAGGACCCTGCGCTTGCTAGGCAGGCGCTTATTCCACTGAGCTATATCGCCAGCCCCCTAAATTTCCTTCTGAGGACTGCTTTCATTGCATCCCGTAGGTTCCTGTAGGCTGTATCTATATTTTCATTTGACTGTGAATAGAGTTTAATTTCTACTTTTATTTCATTTGTGATCCATTGCTTGTTCAGCAGGATGATGTTTAATTTTCAACTGTTTATGAAGTTTGTGTGTTTTCTTTTGTCATTAATTTCTAATTTCATTGGACTATGGTCTGATAGTATACATAGGATAATTTCAATTCCTTTGCATTTATTTAAACATGTTCTATGTACTGGCATATGATCTATTTTAGAGAATGTCCCATGTGCAGCTGAGAAGAACGTGTATTCTGATATTGTTGGATGGAACACTCTGTAAAAGTCTACTAAGTCCTTATGTTCACAAGTTTGATTAAGTTCTGTTATTTCTTTCCCAACTTTTTTTGTCTAGTTGATCTATCTCTCTGTGACAATGGTGTGTTGAAGTCCCCTGTTATGATTGTGTTGCTGCTTATTTCATTTTTCATGTCTGCTAAAACTTGTCTTATATAGTTCGGTGCTCTTATATTTGATGTATGGATGTTTATGATTGTTATCTCTTTCTCTTACAGCTTTCCAATCACAAATATGTAGTGACCTTCTTTATCCTTTTTGATTGTTTTTGGTTGGAAGTCCATGTTTTCTGCAAACAGAAGAGCTACACTTCTTTTATCTGGGTTCTTGTCACGTGGAGTATTATTTTCCATCCTTTAATTTTCAGTCTATGAATGTTCTTTTGAGTTAAATGTGTTTCTTGTATACAGCATATTGTTGGATTTTGTTTGCTGATCCAGTCTGTTAGTCTGCTTCTTTTGGTTGGTGCGTGAGTGAGACCATTTACATTGATGGTTATAACTTATATGTACTGGCTTATCTTTGTCATGTTATTTTCCTACTGTTGGATCCTCGTTTTCCCCACTCATTAATTGCTTGCTCTGCTTGGTGGTTCTTTTCTGTTGCTGTTCTTGAGGTTGTGGTCTGTTTTATCTCTTTCTAGAAAGCTTTTAGTACTTTTTGTAGGATTGATTTGGCACTCGTGAATTTCTTCAGTTGTTCTTTATCATGAAAATATTTTATTTCTCTATTAAATTTGAAGGGTAGTTTTGCAGGGTACATCAATCTGTATTGAAAGTTGTTTTCTTTCAGTACCTGAAATACTTTACTCCAAGCTCTTCTTGCCTTGATGGTTTGTGTTGAGAAATCTGCTGTGATTGTGATGGCCTTTTCTTTATAAGTGATGGTTCTTTTCTCTAATAGTTTTTAATATTCTGATCTCTTATTGAGTTTTTGGGATCTTGATCACTGTATGCCTGGGTGTAGATTTATTTTGGTTATGATTAACTGCAGTTGTATGTGCTTCACTTAATGTCCAATTTCTTTTCCATGCCTGGGAAATTTTCTGCTATTATTTCTGCAGTATTTTCATGTCATTTGTGTTGACATCTGTTGCCTCATTGATATCTATTAATCTGACATTGTTTTTCTTTGATTTGTCTTGCAGTTTTGAATTGTTATTTCCTGGTTCCTTGTTTTTAAGAGATCCTTCCTTTCACATTCATTAGTGGCAATGCTGTCTTTAAGGTCTGATAGTCTATACTTAATTTCATTCAGGCAGTTTTGCCAGTTTTCTATGGAATTTTTAATTTCCTGGATATCTGCTTGAATTTGTTTCACACATTCTAGTTCTTTTCTATATTGTTCAGTACAAGTTTCCATGAGTTGTCTATGCTCTTCTATTTTCTTATCAATGTCATGTTTGGGTATGCTGAACATTTCTTTCATTATTGTTGTCATTTCCTTTTTTGCCTGAGACATCATTTCTGACATGATGTCTTCTACGGCCTGATGGAGTCCTTTCTTTACTTCAGTTGCTATCATTTCAGACTTCCAGGCTTTTCTGTGTTTACGTCTCTTGGACTTGTTTTGGGTGGTGTGGAGGTCTGGGACTGCATTTTGCTCCTTCATTTTGTCATTTTTGAAGATCCAGAGGTTCCCTGGATTGTAGCCTCAGTCTTCTGATTGTGTGTGAGTGGCAGGGCGAGTGTCTGAAGATCCACAGTGCTCAGTGCAGGTCCTGTGCTGGTCATTGGTGGCAAGGTGTGGCCCAGATGCCCCCAAACTTTATTGCATTCAGTTAGCTCCTATGTGTGTGTGTGAAGCATGGGAGAAGTCTGCTGGAGTTCCTGAAGCTGTCCGGGGTTCAGCGCAGCTTCCACAAGAATAGGGGGGATGCAGATCATATTTACCAAGTCTTCAGATATTGCCCAGAACAGACCCTGCTTCCTACTCTGGCAGAGGAGGGTTGAAAGTGGACTCCCCAAGGCTGCTGACTCTGTCCAGGTTTCAGCTGAGCTCCCATGGGGGTACAGGTTGTTCTCGGAGTGACCACCAAGGCCCCAGAAGTTGTCCAGAGCTCCATGTGCCTCACACACTAGTGGGAAAGGCACCAGGGTGGATCACCTGGGTTCCTAAAGATGTCCACAATTCAGTCCAGACCCGGCAGATACACTATGGTTGTGGCAAGTTGCCACCAAGGCCCTGGAGTGTGTCCAGGTTTCCACCTGCCTGACATGCTGGTCAGGTAGAAGCAGTGGCAACTCACCAATCTTCCTGAAGATGTCTGGGTCCAGTCCAGCCTCCAAAGACACACTATGGGTTTGGTGAGTAGCCACTGAGCCCTAGAGGGTGCCCTGGGTTCCACCTGCCCCACACGCTGGTCGGGAAGGAGCAGCCATGACTCATTGGGCTTCCTGAAGATGTCTGGGTTCAGCCTAGCCCCCAAAGACACAGTACCCACAATTTAAAGGAAGAGAAATTTATTGTGGATCATGGTTTTAGTCCATAGTAAACTGGCTCCAAGAAAAAATGGCATCGGAGAGGGCCGTAGCACAGGAAAAGCTGCTCACCTTGCACTAGTCAGGAAGCAAAGAGAGTTCAGGAACATGGGAGAGAGATACGCCCATTGAGTCCTGCCCGGCACTTGCCACTTCTGACATGGCCGCACATCCTAAATGCAATCTACTTATGCACCCCACGACCCAGTCATCTTCCAAAGTGTCCATGTCCGGCTTCCTGAGGCTCTTGGGTGCCATTTAGAATCATTACAATCAGTTTTTTTTCATTATCTGTTTTGGAATTCATTGTATATCTAGTCTTTGTTATTTAATCTTGGTCCTCAGTGGATGTATATTTGGTCAATAATTGTTAGAAACGTATAGATAGATTTGAATTGATTAATGAGTACAATGAATGGACAGAAATTCTAACTTAAGTGAAAATGATATAAATTGAAAAATCTAAAACAGAAACATTTAACATTAAATTTTGAAAAGTAAAAGTTCCCCTTCCATAGGCACAATTCTTTTCATCACCTCAGTGATGGCCTCTTTTGCTGCTTTGTAACTGTTTTCTCTGATAAGCTTTTCCATTACATGGTATTTAGAATTCTAGCAATGTGATTTGGCTTATTGACTTTAATAACATATACACTGTACATTTTATTCATAGTTCTTCCTTGTTAATACAACAAACAAACACAAACCCATTTTCAGAGAAATAAACAAAAAACGGCACTTTCCTCTTCACATGTGCTTGACTCTGGGTTTTTAATTTTTATTTAGTTTATCTGATAGGTTGTGTTCAAGTTAATTGCAGTAGTATGCTTTTTCTCACAACTGTTCCTTTAATCCTCTCCTTTAAATTTCAATTTTTTGCCAAAAATAAAGATTTTAGTTCTAATTTTGATTTTAGTTCTAAATAAATTTAGTTTTAATTTCAATTTTAGTTCTAATTTCTAAATTGGAAGTTTTATTTCTAATTTCAAATGTTTTAATATTTGACATCCAATATTTCCTTCAAGACTAGGATCTGTATTTCATTTTCTGCTCTCAAGTGAAAGAGATAATTCTAAAATAAGATAATTCTTAAAGAATTAGATTAACTTAGTAAAATTCTTTGAAAGCAAAATGTCAGCTATTGTATCTCCTTTAATTTTTCACACATGTTGACACCAAATTCAGATTATTATGTATGAAGGAAAATGTTTATTTATTGCTAATGCATGTGCTATCTACTGATGGGCTAACTTCCAAAGGAAGTAATTTGTATTTGTTTGCTTTTATTGTACACTCAAAAGATTTAAATTATTTGCTAAAAACAAATTTTGATCTTTTTGAAAAGTAAGAGTCTCTCGAAAAATGGTAGTCACACATTTTTAATTATTTGTATTAAAATCTATCCCATTCTAATTAAAAATATTTTCTTCCAAAACATAAAGAAGATGAATATGTTGCATTAACATAGAGGAAAATTTAAATTATAATAAAATATAGAATTAAGAAAATATGCCTACTTTAATTTTAATAACTTAGAATTATTAATTTAGTTAACATGCACAGAAATCTTATTTATGTAGCGATAATCCAGGTCACCAATACTTTCTAACAAATGAGGAAACGGTAGCAGGAAAAATTGAAGCCATTTTCCCAAGGTCATACAACTTGACAGTGACAGAGGCAGGACTCAAACCCAGACAGCCTGCTCCCAGCAGTCCCACTCCTGTCCTCTCCATTGTACACCTTTCGGAAATGCTAAGGTATGCCTTACCAGATGAGCAGATGCAGCACCTCGCCGTATTGCAGTCAAATTATTGCATAGAGCATTTAAAAGTGACTGGGCCTTTCTTAAAACATTTTGTAATCCACTGAATCAACTAACGTGTTGCAGATATACCATAATTACCTTTGAATCAAAAGGTGTTTTGTACATTGTTACTCTATACCTGCAATTTTCAACCAGCACATTTCAGGTAGAAATTGCTTTTAACACATACACACTGATCTTACTGGCAAGTAAGGGTTTAGCTACTGCAATTTTATTTCTTATGTCCCACCATGCTACACATTTATACCAAAACAATTTCTGAAGTATAGTATGTGATACAACTAAACACCATAATTCATAATTATACCAAGAACTAATAGCCATAACTTCACCCTCAAGTCATAAAAATAACTGCTGTAATAGTGAAAATGGGCAATTGATATGTTGAACAAATTCAACATTTAAAATTTTGTTCATAAAGTATTGCCATTTTTCTAAATCATTTGCATATGACTGAGTCAAGTACAACCAGAATCCTCATATGCTCCATTGATGCTTAATGTATTGTTCACAAGACAGAAAACAGCACCAGAATGGGGACTTGGTTCTTGAGTCAGTACTGTGAGATTTTAGTCTCAGCCCCAGCTCTGCAAGTACTTTTCAGTGTGGATTTACAA
Organism: Dinomys branickii; assembly: GCA_004027595.1. NCBI lineage: Eukaryota > Metazoa > Chordata > Mammalia > Rodentia > Dinomyidae > Dinomys > Dinomys branickii. The sequence continues at coordinate 63,770 of PVLD010005834.1, read as the reverse complement.
AATCTCATTTAACATACCCGATTTTCTATCTCCATGTTAAATGCATGGTCCCAACTTAATATTCTCCATAGTCACTTAAAATATCAACTATTATCATTTGTTGCTCTGTATTTTCAGATTTTTACATATTTGGTTTCTGTTTCTGCAGAGTATATTTGTATGTCTCATATTAATATGACAAAAGGAACTAACTACCATTTATGTCCATGTGAATTATTAAGTACAAACATTCAATTGATGCTCAAAAAGCTATGAACTTCTCATTCAAATGAAATAGCACTACCATGATGCCTCTTGTAATTTTCATTTCTCCTTTCTATAAAACCTGAGATGTCATCTCAAACTGAGCTGACAGTTTTGATTTACACAGTATTTCCAATTCCTCATTCCAAATAAGTTTTATAGGTATTTCTGTCTATTCATGGTGCTATTCCACAATATGTAACACTGAGTAATTTGTGAAAAAACGGAAACTTATTTTTCACAGTCAGCAGGTTAAGAATTTCAAGATATAAGAACTAGTAGATTTTTTACAGTTACATTGGGGATGGAGTTTCACGATGAAATTTAGAGGCAATATTGCTGTTCAACCCATAGCAGTACCCTTTTGATGTTAGTTCTTTCTTTCTTGGCATTAATGTTTTTGAGTTCCTGATGTATTCTAGATTTTTATCTTCTCTCAGTAGAACACCTTGCAAAGATTTCTCTTCCATTCTTAGGTTGTCTCCGCAGTCTGTTGATGCTTTCTTTGCCGAGCAGAGGCTTTTTTATTTTATTTATGGTGTCTGGCTATCATTTCATGTGCTATTGGATTCAAGTTTATGAAGTCTTCACCTGTGCTTAAGACCTCATGTTTCCCTGATGTTTCCTCCAGCAGTTACAAAGCTTTAGGTTTCATGCCTAAGCTCAGTCTGTTATATCTGCTCACACTTAAATATTGTTATTATGTTGCAGTAATCCTGATGCCAAGCAACTCTATAGAAGCCTCCGAGCTCAGTACCATTTTTATTTATTCATCAGTACATGTTTGCAGTAATGCTAATTAAATTCATTGAGGGGAATTGTTGCGTGTGCATACTGCATCCTTCCTCTTTCCCCCATCCTTTCCCTCTCCCTCCATCTCCGGATCCCCTCCCTCTCTGCAGAAGCTTCATCTCCCTGTTTCCCACTACTTCTCTGTTATTTGGCTCTTCAGTGTGCTTATATTATAAGCTTCTGGTGTAAGAGAAACCATACGCTATTTGAGCTTTTGTGTGTAAATCCCAAATCTCACATTTTAATTCGTTTTTCCTTTTTTTTTTCAAAATAACTTGCTGTCTTGAGAAAAATACAAAAGAGATTTTAAATATTTAAATATGTACTAATGAAATATAAATATGTGGACTATGTGAAGCAGTAAAATAGTAAATGCACAAGTGTCTACTATGGACCTTAGTTTATGCAGCAGATTACATCTAACCTTTAGTAATGTGTCATTTTGGAACTTATCCCCATGTCTAGTTGATGACATAGTAAGACAATTACTTCCTGATTCCTCTCAGAGTGAACAACCTAGTAGATTTTACTAATCTACAAGCTTCAGAAACCTATTTTCTGTAGGGCTATTGCTCTGAAAATAAAAGAACAACAGAAATACATGATCCTTAAGAAAAATTAGACTGTGTTTTTTCAATTTCAAAACTCACATTAGTGATGAATTCTGAAAGAGAACTATGCTTTTAACATAGGTAAAATAATTTCACCATAATGTACTAAAATGCTAAAGAAGAGGCATTTATTTTCTTAATGATGCACTAGGGATCCATACTCTGAATATTTAGAAGTATAAATACTTTAAATGTCACATATGTAGGTGATGGGGATTTTAGAGACAAGGATCTGTGTATACATATTACAAAGAATGACTTTTTTTCATGTCAATATTTTTCATACAGCAATAGACTAGTAAATTATCAGAATGTCATTTAAGCAAAGAAATAGTATAAAAAATCTAGCATGCTGTTCTTATATATAAATTTTAAATTCATAGCTTAATATTCTAAAATTACACTCAAACACATATTTATTGAGATCTTCCATGCAAGATGATACATTAGAAAGCAATTGCATGTCAGAAATACATTATTAAGAACTAGCACAGAAATGTGATATTCTTACAATGTCACTGAAATTTGGAAACTTGATCACAGTGCAATCTCTTGTAATTTTACTATAAATACCAAAAACAACTATGTTAGTAAGTGTAATTTCAAAAATATTTACCTACTTACATTCTTATGTCTACTGGACTGAGAAACTTTGTTGAAGATAACACTATGTAATATAGCAGCCATTGTAAATTTCTACCATTTTGTATTGAGGTCATGTATCATTTTTGTTGCTTTTGTGTTGTTTTGATTTTGTCTTCATTGTTGTTTTGTCAGGTTTTTTAAATTTTTAAAATAAAAAATCTCCCTAAATTAGTTACTTTTATAATTTATAAAAAGCATTATGATAATTGTATGCTTAGCCATATATAATGAAAGAAATTAAGTAACTATTTTATGATTTAGTTGTTCACACTATTTTCTTTGAAACAAAAATTTAAATTACCTAAGCTTCTAAAGCAGCATTTCATCCACAAAAGTCTCCTAAGTACTGTATCTCGTGCTTTAACTGGTCATCTCAAAAACAGAACTTTATTGATGGCCATGTGCAAACTTTGAGGTGCACAACTATGTAATGTCAATTGTTTCATCAACTCACTTTAACAGAAATTTTTGTTTATTAATTTTCAGTTTGCTTTTTCACTATGTGCGTGGATCTAGATTAATGAATGACAAATTTGTCTTACATGCTAAATCACTGATGCAACAATTCTTGGAAAATAAGTGATAGAAAGCAAACTAGACCAGAGCACAAGTGAACCTTTCTGCTGACATGTAGAATGCTTGGAACAGATTTGAGATAACGAGTGCATATCCATCTCAAGAAACACTGGAAGGATATTTTCCCTTCTTTAAATATTACAGGAGTATACTTCATGCTTTAAAAAGCACAATGTAGTGAATTACAGTCTTTTGAGCACAAATGCATTATTCCAAATTTTAAACATTGTCAGGCCATGGAAGTTGACATTAATGTACTGAACAATTGTTCTGTGAGGGAAGCAATAAATTATCCCGTAGTCTCCATCTTTTGTGAGTTACTCAGAATTAGGTAGGTTGCTAGGGCTGATTTAATTTCTACTTCTCAGCCATTTTGGTATTAAGTTGCTAAAGTATTTCTTGTATTCAGAGAGTTCATCCATCCATATATATAGTTTAGGTAGACAACTAAATTAGAAGTATTTGTTTAGAACTTGTTTTTCTCATTTGTGCACTTCAACAGGCCAGTGTATCTCTACAAGTTGTACGTTTCCTTTATGACATTTTAATTAACAGGTAAATAATTTTAAATATTATTTCCCAACTAAAAGTAAAGTCTTAAAAATAATTCTGTATAAGAAAACTTTGAGTTTAGGCCAAATCTAAAATTTTATTAATGATTTGTTCTTTCTGTTTGAAAATACTTTAGCAACAATCAACACCTTAAATAATATTATGATTGGTATGATTGGTCTTCTTAATATGGCTCCATTAATGTTACAAGATTATGATCATGAATCATAATGGCAAAATTAATATATTCAATAGAAATAAGAAAATCAAACGCAATTGAGAAATAGAAGATGAATTAATTATCTAATCTTTAGTAAGTTAGAATATAATTTCGAATGGTAATATGAGCAGCACATTTTTACTAAATAGTGTTTACCAAATGTCAGGGAATGTGTTCCGAGCACTGGGGAAACACTGAGTTTACACAGGAGGCCATAAAACAAAGAACCCCATCTCAGTGTCTAGCAACCCATTGCGAAGACATAGACCAAATAATTGACAACAATAAGAACAGAAAGATACTCTGAGATACCCAGCAAGTGAAAGTGGCTCAATAGTCTGTGGAAAAAATGTTAATTTTAGGCACAGGCAATATTTTGGAGTTGTGTGATATCTGACAACATTGAAATATGATAGTTCAACGAATGAACCCTAAATAAAATGTCGTTTAAAACAGAGGTAAAAGCTCATGATATTATTTTTCTTTGGGGTTATTATATATTGCATATATGTTGAGGAATAAAATTCTCATTATTTTAGCATAAGAAATAAGAGGAATTACTATAGTGGCTTCTCTGATAATTACTCTTTCTGTTGTTCAGTTTATCTACAAAGCCTTTCTTTAGGGTCGTACTCAAGTTAGACATTCTCTCAGTGCAATGTGTGGTAGAGTTTTTGGAAAAAAAATGTAAAAATCAAGCAACTTTATTTCCTCCAAACTTTTTATTTTGTGGTTTTAATAATATTTTGAAGGGAAGGTGATAAATGGTTGAAATTCTTCCACCTGTGATGGTTATGTGGTGTTCATTTTGACAATATACCCAGTAGATAAAAATTTAAATAATATTCTCATTTTTAAAACCACATAAATATAGTAAGAATTTCAGTCTGACTTTTACAATATATGGCTTCTCCATAAACACATGTAGTTATTTTAAGTTTCAATTAAAAAGAAATTTTAAGGACATAATTCAAAGATAATATTTTTTAATTACTAGCCCAAGAATAACTACAAAATGAATGCTTATTTCACTAAATCTTATTTGGAACTCCAAGGAATGGAGTTAATTCAATATCTTGTCTTTCACTGCCTAACTAGATCACAAATGCCATTTTCTCTGGACCTACTGGAGATTTATTAGCAGCAAGAGTGTGGGGCTGGGAGTAGACCAAAAGGACGTGTGACTTTCCACACCAATGCTGTTATTATCCAGGCAGTAGTGACATGAGCATGGTATCCACCACCTGCCTGAAGACAAAGCAGGGCCAACTGGCACTGGTACAATGCAAGCATTTTAAAGCTCATTTGGAAGAGAGCTGGCAAGCAGCAGCAATTTTCCCAGATAAAAATCCCTGGATCTTTATTTTTTAGAGGAAATGTCTTTTAATTGTATGTAGAAGTTCAAATGGACCGCAAACCACCATAGTATATCAAATCTCTGTACAATCTCGCTATTGTTTAAGTGTAGCATTTTCATTACTTCTAATTTAGTTAATTACACTTTACCTACCAAAATTCCCATGACCATTTTCATTGGATGTAGTGGTTAATTGCTTTGTTCCAAAGAGGCAGTATTGTGAGCTGTTAAATTACTACTGCTCTTAATTTCAGAATGGCTGTGTTTAGTTTTCCTTGGGATGAGTTCCTGTGTCTGTGCCTTAAAAGCCACTTAGGGAACTAAAATAATATATTTTATTATCTAGTTCTGATATTTTTAATATGTCAGTTATGATGAATACCACACCTTGAAATGTTCTGTTGATATTCATACTGATTTTCTTTAAGTAACATAATTTAAATTCCTATATTTCTCTTAAATAAGCAGATAAATGTATGATGTGTATTTATATGCATAAATAGCTATAAATAATTAAAATCAAGGGAATTATATAATGAAAGTGATTTATTAGCCCACTGAATTTTTAAAAATGTATGACGTTAATATCGCACAACTTATTTTATGTTTATGAAGCAGACATGGGAAACTCTTCATATCTGTGAAGACATTTTAGTTTTATGTAAATTAGATAAAATAGTTTAAGAATCAGATGACTAGTAAAATGTTGAACTACTCTAAAAAGAAATCAGGCCCAAACTGATACAGACATAGGGTCTTTTTCACCCCGTTAGTAGAGAATTTATAGAGACATAGGAAAAGTACCTAAATTTGGGGAGACTAAATGGTCAGCTGATACAGTGCTGTGTCCTTCTCCATAGCTCTCACCTGTAGCAGAGGGAAATCAGCCGTTGCTTTCCTCCATGCTGCTCAATAAACCTGTTCTCTTAGTGTCTGGCTTCTACAAACATATTTTGAAGAAGGAAAAGACAACTTGGAATTTAAGGAGGTAATATTTTGTTGGGTTGCCAGCAGCTATTGTACATGTATCGTCCATAATATTGAATGGCTTTCATGAGGACCTTAATCCAACTAAATTCATCAACAGCAACTCTCTCCTTTCCACACTCCAGCTAATTAACTTCATGTTGATATTGAAACTTTTACTTCAACATTCAGACAAGCATCTCTATCTCACTCCTCCAAACTTATCTACTATCATGTTCAAATATCAACCCTTGAAACCCAAAACCACTTGGGCCTCCTAAAAAAGTAATAATCATTCTTTTCTGACTCTACTGAACATATCTTTTTCTCCTCTCTTAGACTATTGACTCTCATGGGTCAGATTCTTCCTTAGTTTCTCTTATCTATGAATCACGGAGTGAGTTTAGCAAGCAGATTTTGTAACAATTTTGTAAATATATTTAAGTAATAATTATGCTAAACATGCCTTATGCTACCCATAAACTAAATTCTACTGCTGGAATATGGCAATAGATTGGTTTCTGAAATATATGTGATTCAAACATGACTGTTCCATCACCTTTTAGATACCATTATTTCTAGATAATACTGGAATCAACAAATATTGAATTTTACAAGGTAACTACCCTAACTCATAAAGAATTATTTCTGTGATAGTATTGTTCAGGAAGTAGGGGTAGATTTCTAGTCCAAATAAAATAATATAGGACAAAATACAATACTGAAAATATTTTCAAATGACTTTTTCCTTGGCCACTTGGGCATAAACTGTTTGCTTTTCGTAGGTTCCTTCAGGATGGTTGATGTAAGAAATTTCCTCTGAGGTAGAGATCAGTTTGCAAAACCTATGGATGGAAGGTACATTCAAAAGAACAGATTGAAGACAGAAAGAATGTGATCAGTAGTTCAGCTTTAAGAAAGGTCTCTGCTGATCTAAGAGCTCACTGAAAGTGAGATGGGGATTTTTTATATCCTGAATCCTGAATTTAAACAAGGGGGAGGAGATATTGTATTCCCAGTTAAATTAATCATGCCCAAGAAGAGTTTGACCTTATGTGAAAGAGCTAGGAACATCTTTCAACAGGAAAAGAGTAATTAAGAACTCGGAAGCATCCTGACAGCTAAAGATAGCAATGTCTAGATTTTGCACCATTCTTCTGGCAGCACACATCAGCATCCACTACACAGTTCTCTCTGCGCCTACTTAGCCCTGACTCCTCCTTGGCTCTCTCAGGTTGGAAAGCTGATTCAGCTGCATCTCTATGGGTTCTACAAGGGGGCTGGGGATGGAATTGGGATCCAACCTTCCCTTTCCTTCCTTCCTTCCTTCCTTCCTTCCTTCCTTCCTTCCTTCCTTCCTTCCTTCCTTCCTTCCTTTTTCTTTCTTTCTTTCTTTCTTTCTTTCTTTCTTTCTTTCTTTCTTTCTTTCTTTCTTTCTCTCTCTCTCTCTCTCTTCCTTTCTTTCTCTCTTTCTTTCTTTCTTGTTTCTCTCTTTTCTCTGCAATTTCTTTCTTTCTATTTTTTTGCCAAACCAGCCCAGCTATTGTCTTCAAGGAGAAGATTTTTCTGAGCATGATGGCATTACCTAACAGAACACTATTGGTGGATGGTACAGACTGCAATTAACAAATTACATTTCTTCTTTCATAAGGAGCAAATACTCAAAATTGAATTTCACTTATTTTAAATTTCTACTGAATATTATTTATTTTATATTTCTTTGCATATAAGTATCAAAGTTATATGACAAAGTAAAGACTGAGTTTTTAAAGCATCCTTTTTTATGCTTCTCATTTGTTATGGCAAAAATCAAAAATCAGGTTGAACTCTGCAGGAGATCCAAGAACTCATTCAGAACAAATAGAGATTTATTAACTTTCCATTCTCAATTGTCAGTCAGAGAATGTGGCCCTTAACTGCCTTTGTTCTCACTTTATATACATTTTTGGTTTCCATGGTAATAAATTAGAATGTCTAGGCCTGGCCATAGTTGTTTTCCTTGCACCACGTGACAAGAACACGCTCTGGCCACAATGATACATACTTTACCAACTCAGGCAAGGAGAAGAATTCCAGGACAAAGTCAGGACTGCAAAGTTAGCTCTTTACAACCCCTCCAGGATGTTTCTCAAGACACATTTTGAGGCTTGTCTATCTTAAAATGATGTGCTAAAAGTTGCCATCCCTTACACATTGTAGAAAGTGAATCCAATATTTGAAAATGCTTCTACAGCAATCACAGGACTCAGGAAAGTAGCACACCATGACATGTACACTTGACAAACCCAAAGCAAGGAAATAATATGAGTCACTTTGTATGAAAGTTATTCCCTGAAAGACTAATGATTTATTCCATTAAAATGGGAAGATAAATCCTAAATAAGTTTTGCATAACAAAATGAAACTAGATAATATCTCCTAATGTGAACTAGTCTGGACAATATAATTATGTCAAAGTATCCAATAAAATTGTTCCACAACTATCAAAGCATAATGCAAGTGTCTTGATTACTTTTCTTTCATTGCTGAGACAAAATACCCAACACCCAAAATGAAGGAAGGAAGGGTTTATTTAGCTTACAGTTTGTGGAGGTTTCAGTCCATACTTGCCTGGCTCAGAGGCAGAGTGGCACATGGCAGAGGGCAAACTGCTCATGGCAGCAGAGCACAGCAAAACAACCAGCAAAAAGGAAGGAATGGCTGCAAGCAGCCTCTTTTTCTCCCTTATATTGTAAACAGCCTACCCCCAACCAGGGGGAATGTAGCTCGCATACAATCTCCATGCCCTCCACTTCCACAGGCTCAGGATGTATACAAAGTAAGCACCCTCTCTTCCTGCTGAGTCATTCAGCCAAACCCCTAGACTCCCCAAGTTGACACAATGTATCAACCATAACATTCTACCTGTTGGTGACTTGGCAACCAGACACATTTCTTTAAACCAGCTTCTCAATACAAAGGCATTATATTACATTAGAACTCTAACAGTAAGGCAGTGGCTTCATACATAAATATCCTGCTAACCTCAGAACTTAAGCTAAACATCATCTTTAGTGGTAAGTTAGAGCAGATCCCAAAACTACACATAATAGGATGTAGGGGTAGAGCAGATCAAATGAATTTGTCTCTGCAAAGGGAAGCTCAACAACTTCTTTGAGAGAAATTTAACCCAGTTCACCTGACCTGGTTCTGCCCTTTCTGTTTTCAAATCTGTTGTGTGTCCTTCCACCCTCCCCCAGCCAGGAAGTTAATTATGTTAATTTAGTCCTGAAGACTTTAGTGGAGTACTCAATACAAATGTGTAATAAGGTACCTTAAGCCAATTAAACTTCCTCTGGAGGCTTTTAACCTTGCTTTTTGAGACATGAGTTTTGCTTTCCCACTCCGTGGTATTGCATTAAACAATTAAAAGTGTTCAATCCCGACCACCTGTGTCTTACATCCTAAAAATACAATACCACACCTCCCCTTAGGCGCTTGTTTAAGGTTAGTTATATTTAATTTTAGCACATGTAACAATATGTAATATTTATTGTCAAACAATGTAAGCTCTAGTAATGAAAATCTCTGAATTTACTTGAATTTATTACTTGTATGTATAGTTTTATATTAGCTGCACTTATATACTAATAAATTCAGAAATAAAATTTTGAGAATTATTTTTCCTTGCATGTTACACGTATATATTTGTGAGAGTACAGGGTAGCAATTAAGCTTTTAATTCCGAATACATAGTAAAGTAGGAAGAGAAATCCTGTATAAGTTCCTTTTAACCAAATTGAAACTTCTGTTTCAAGGCTGCTAAAATCAAAGACCAAAATAGCATCAGAATTGTATAGCTATATTAAAAAGACAATTTTCAATATTAAATTACATGCATCCATTATTTAGCCATCACATTGCAGTATATCCTGGGTTTGTAAAGACCACCATCATGTGGAAAAAACAGAGTTGTGTTATAATCAGTAGTTTAATTTTGCTTTCTAGGGTTTTTTTTTTTTAATACCAGGTCAAATATTTTTGTCAAAAACTGCATAACCCTGTATTCATATCTACTTTAATCAAAAGTATTTATTGTAAGCTCCACAAGAACCTTACCTATGTCTGTAAGACCATCTCTTCGGCCACCAATAGCTCATTTTTTAATTTCTTCACCATTGCTGCCCTCTCTGCCTTTGAATGGGCTCTGGTCCCTGGGCAGTCTCACAGCTCTCCTGGTCTCTATGGTCTTTGTGAGGCATAACTATATCTGGCATGTCCTGCACTGCAAGAGTCAATTTCTCTTCAGGAACAAATCTCTTCTCAGGCCTCAAATGTTTTGTTAGCCTTCAGCACAGTGGTTGTACATAAGGGTAGCGAGGAAGGACTACCAGACCAAGGCTGCTTGGGCACCAGAATGGCAGCAGTCATGCAGGTAATCACATCAATGCACATATGCCTGTACATACATCCCAATCACAGCTTCTGGTTCTGGTACTGCACACTCCAGGTCAAACTGATAGGCAAACCTACTGGTCCACTCCACCTTCTATGACTTACTGGGCATTTTCAGGAACAGACATTCTGACTGCTTTCTGGTCCACTTCTCACTCTCCTCTTAGTTGGCTCTGAATTACAGTGAATGGGGAGGGGTGAAATCTGAACAATCACATTTCACAAGTACCTTACAAACCAGGTCCAGCTGCTTTCAACCAATGCAAGACATTGGCAAGAAAAGTTAAGGTATAAGAGAGATGTCTGGTATTTCATGCTTTCTGATTTGAGGGTCTCACTCCTAACGGTGACTGTCTTTCACAGTGTTTTTTAACTCTGAATGGAAAACCTCCCAATTGGTGACCCCAGCTCTGTCAGGGTGCCTATGCTTTCACACTAAAGTCCTCAGATGATGTGAATTTTGAGGAAGAGGCGACATCTCCTTCTTCTATCTTCCACCCCTGAGTTTGACCACAAGTTCCTACTAATGCTAATCCCTGGTCTCATCTTTACTTACCAGCTGCATATCCAATTCTATATTCTCTGCATGTGTAGGGTCCAAAGTGACATCCATTTCCTCACTGGACTCCAACTGAAACACATGAAGTAACATGTTGAAAATGTTTCATCAGCACTTCTCCTGGATAGAGTTTTGACCAGATTAATGTAGCACTTGCCAATTTTCCTGGATAAATTCTCTTACCATAGCTAGTTTTAAGCTACTAGGATGATGCCACAGCACCTGGGCTTGGGAGGATGTGCACAATCTGTGCGCGTGAATGGTGTGTGTGGCGGGTCCAGCACCTGCCTCACACTGTGGTCACTACTTACACTTTCGCTATCAGGGCCGTGCATCCTCCAGGCATTTCTGAACTCCTAGAACTGAAACAGTAGACACGTCTGAATCATCTCATATCTGTGCTCTGAATATAAACCAAAGGACAGACAACTGTCAAGGAGCTGCATAGCTTTGTAGCTCAACAGTCCTCAGTTCTCAGACTGAGCAACCGCAGCTCCCCTTAGCAAGTCAGTGTACGGCTCAGGGTCATTGCTTCACCTTAGAACAAGTTGAGACATAATTACTGATGAGAAAATGTGACTCTTTCTGCTGACTTTTAAAATAAGTTTAGATTATAAAATCAGGGAAAATATTCTAAAATTGAGGTCAAGGATCATATCATTTTTATCCATAGTTACACTTTATACCTAATTTTAAGAATTTTATATGCATACAATATCATGATAGTTGAGTCACATCTTAAACTAATCATTAAATTTTAAAATTAGGGGCACAGTAATTATCAACTCCTGCAAAAGAAAATCTTTATCCCATGTTTTCTGGCACAGGAGCTGTGCTAAAATATTTGTATGTATAATATCCACCTAATTTGAGAATATTGTGAAGCAAATATTACTCTTTAGTACAACTTGTAGACAGTGAAATGGGTACAGATTAGTTTTTTAAATGTACAAAATTATACATGTAAGGAGTGAACAAAAGTCCATTTATTTTAACAATTTCATCTTAGAAATAATTTTCCTAACAGCTTTATGACTCTTCACCACATTTATGATACTACTTTACTAATTACTGTTAAATAAGAATAGAGGTGATGTTCTCAGCATGTACAAGTGAGAGGTTTAATCATAAGCAAAAATTGATTTACAAATACAGGGCTGTTCTGGAGTTACGCACATCATTCAGTATTTTGTTCTTTATTTTTCTATTTCCAAAATTTCATTAATGACCACATCTTCTTGTCCATTTAAGTCTCATGGGAAAAAAATTATTCTCATCTTTTCCTCTATTACCTTAGCTCTTTCTAAAATAATTCAGTTACCTATTACATGTATTGTCTTGGCCCTAAACACTTGAGAAAAGATATGGAAACTGAGTTTCTTTCTCAGTATTCATAACTCTCATTAGAAAGCAGTCTGTCTTCAGAGCACAAATGGCTTCACAGTTATTCTGACTCTCCCAAAGGTAACAGAGGGCAAAGGTACCACAACGGTCTCTGTGACATGCTCACCTATTTCTGCTTGACAGAGATCGGACAGTTTCCCTCTGCATGAACCAAGGTACATCTTTGTTGAGTGACTTATGGATGGAGAGATGCTAGCAAAAGTGCTCAGATGAGAGCTTTGACTTCCATAGCATGCTCCAGGACATTTCTTTCTAGGAGTAACTCTAGGCCATCAGAACGCTCGCAGGCTTTTGTCTCAGTTAATAACATGCCAAATTCCAGGTGCTTCCTATCACTGTGGTCTCCATTCACAGTGTAGTTATGTCTAGAAAATATAAAAGTAGAATAAGGCATCGTGGGTCATATATTTTTCAATCACATCCAAATACATTTTATGTATTTGAAGATTTCTGCATAACTAAGAGTTTAAACAATAACGTGTTTCTAAATCACAGTTTTGCGATCTGGAAATCCACACTGGCAGTCCTTGTGCAGTGCACGTGCAGCCGATCTCAACCGCAGAGGACCTGTGCCTCTGTCCTCCCTGGCCTGACAGCAAGCTGTCCACAGACCCAGATGTGCCAGGGTCCTTGTGGCCACTCAGCCTGGCTCCAGCAGTTGCCTGCACAGCAGCGTTCTGAGGGTCCAAGCACCCTGGAGACCCAGTGGACAGCCTGTCTTGGTCCTCTGAGTGTGCCTGCAATGGCCCCCTGATCAAAGGAATCCCAGTGCCGTGCAGAGTCAGTGGGAACCACCTAAAACCATTAGTAACATAAATGAAAGATTTGAGAACATTTTTACAATCATCCATAAAACATGTATAAAAATTGAGTGTAATGAGTCTTCCTGTCCACACAAACCTAATATTATTGGAAATGAGTGTTCTATATCCTATGTCCTTCTGTCCCAATGAAAAGAGTTTTACTTTTCCACTCTCTTCTATTTTTCTACCATTGTTGTTTGAAGGTGTTGCATGTACACTCAACTCCAAACTCTTTAAAAATAAACCCTGAACAATTATTCTACCTGATTCACTATTATATATACATCAAATTCAAGACATCACCTCTGTAGCCTAAGCAATAATTTTTTGTAACAAACTGAAATATATGTCTATTAAATGCTACAGGGCACTGATTGATTCCACCCCATAGTCTATATCTCTCATCCCCGGGTGTCCTAGTTCCCCCAAGTTTGGTCTTTATTGATTCTAAATTACAACAGCTGTCTTTTATCACAGTGGGTACAAATGTCTGCTTCTTCTCTGCCCTCTCCATATATTCATCAGGTTTCTAGCTTTGGCCTCATGCTGTCTTCTAAAAGCCTTGGACACAGGATGCCACAACCTCACAGTAATTCCTCTTACCTTCCTTACAGTGGCTTAGGAGTAGCTTGTTCACTCTAAATGTTTCCACTGCTTTATTTCAAAAATTTTATGTGAATGAACAGACGGCAGGACTATTAGTGATACTATTTTCCATGAACTGTAATGCAATAACAAAATAATAATATATTGAAGAAATATAAAAACAGGTTTAATAATATTTTTGTATTAGCAAGATGGAAGTATAGAAAAGCAAATTTCTGAATAGATAACAATCATGTACGTAATGGTGGTGGAAAAAATCACAGGTCTGCTACATTCCAACCAGAGATGAGCAGAAGAAAGGGTGAAAGCCACACACAAGTAGCAAGCCAATGCCCCTCTGTAGTCACTAGAATGTAAAGTCAAAATTCTGCTAAGGGAATTCATTGCAAATATTAAAGAAAACAAAAGAGAATGTATATTAAATTTAATAAGCACCCTTGTCAACAGATTCCCATTACCTCATCAATAGTGATTATTAGAAAATCTGCAAGAGCAAGCCTTGCCTGGGGGCAAGCAGTCTTCATTCCTTCGGGCCATGTCGTGAACTTGCTGGTGATTACCGAGTCTGCGTCAGTGGCGCTGTCCCTTTCATGATGTGACCACGGGAAGTCGGACCCACCTTCTGCCAGGCACAGTGAAGCAGTTGATGGTACTCTGTACCTTGGGTTTGAGAAGAACTGGGAGCTCAGTAGTCACTACTCTACAAGTCACCTTTGAATATCAGGTTTTTGAAATGTTCATCTACACTCTTAGGATGCCAGTATGCAAATGTGTGATGATGGGGGAGAAGCATTTCATCCTAACTCCGATTTGAAGAGCCCTTCAAGTTCAGAAGTGCAGACCTCAGTATTTATGCCTTCAGCCAATCCTGTGGTTGTTGGGCGGTGAGCAGTGATCCACGGGAATGGTAGGAGACCGGGGAGAGAGTCGTTCTTTTTTCCCCTTGACTTCAAGTGACAGATATCCAATAAAAGAAAAATATTGGCACACTGGTATTTGATTTTATTCTCTTTTAAATAATTTTTCTCTGTTCTACATTATAAAATATTGAGCATATACTCTTAAGGTTTCCATTATTCTTAATCAAGCAGAAAAGTGTTGTCTGTAGGATCTGAAAGATTGAGTTATAATTCAGTAATGTGTCTGATACAGATAATCCCGGTTTCCTTTTCTTTTTTAGGAAAGTCTCTCTGTTCTTCACTTAGTAACTAAGGTCTGATGTTACAAATGACCATTTCTTTGGAATGGAACTCTCTATCATAAGCGTATTCCATGTGCTTATGTTCTTGAAAACTAAGAAGTCAGGAATAGAATGGTCTTGACAACCTAATAGTGCTGTGCTGAGCGCAGAGCTCAACACTCCTGTCACCGTGGCTTTTTCCTCACACACCCGTTGTGTTACGACTCATTTATCCTCAGAAACTGATCTATATATATGGGTTTTAAAATTCATATTTATCAAATCCCCTGGTTGCCATTGATTTTTTTAAACTAAAACACGGTGTTTAAAATATAGGTGAAAGAAGCTCATTAATTTCAGTTCAAATCAGAAAGAAAAGAACCTAAAGCAAAAGTATCAACTTCTTAGTCTATTTATTCATCGAAATGATTAAAGATATTAGGTCAGACAAAGTCTGGCATAATTTCTGTTGTATAAATGACAGACTATTGATTTTAGGTAATTGAGTAAGAAGGCTATATAACTTGCATTAATTATGCATTTCATGTGAGTTCTTTGTGATACATCATTATACTGATTATTGAAATTGAGACAATCCTTTCCTGAGATACAAGTAAATTTATTTAATCAATTTAATAGAAATTTAACAGAAAATCTTTTCACAAGTATATGTAAGAAACATCAGAATAAATATAAAAATATTGCATTTTTATGGACTTTACAGAAAGATAGATTTTTCAAACTAAATACCAATTTAGAATAGTCCATTAAATAAATCAGGCAGTAATTTTAAAGTCTAGGTAAAAGTTACTAAAACCTTGAAATATTTCATCTCTGTATATTTTTATTATTAATGTTCTTATTATAATGATGAGTGTAAACACAATTTCTTGGACAATAATTTGGCCAGATTAAATCAAATTTATATCTTTATAACTATTAACCACAATTTCAGTATCATAGATTTTGACCATCTGCCAAAAACACCATCAGTCCAGAAATATCACAATTGCTATTAAAAAAAATTGATAAACATTATCACAAGAAATTATCCATGTGACTACTATAGAGAAAATCATGGCAATATTGAAATTCCTTACACTTTCAGAGGGCTTATTTTGTTTTATTTTTTTCTTAATTTTATGACTGGAGATTCATGTGGCTTTCTATGTTAAGGGCATTTATGAGTTTCCAGAGACTTTACTGCAAACTGCTGTTTATTTCAAATATAATGTGAGGAGGTGAATGAGTCTCCTGAGAGACGCAACAGAGATTTGTTCTGTGCTTTGGACATCAGATCTTCCTGCTCGCTGGCCTTTCGACTTTAGGACTCACAGCACTGGTCCCCCAGTGTTGGGGACCACAAACTCACAATGGCTACTTTTACATACTTGGCCAGTGGAAGAATTGAGGCTGGAGGTTTTTGTTATCACCCTTTTGAGATTTCCTATGAGCCCACTAGGGGTGGGCCACCCTTTCCCACCTACTAAGACTAAAACTACTAAGACTAAGATTGAGACTAGACTAAGAATAAGAGTATATCTACTAAGACTAAAGATGCTCCAGGGAAAGGTCCTCATTAGTTTAAAATCACCCCCACCCTCTGCGTCATCCAATAATCCCCTCCACAATCAGTAAATGCCCGGGTTCTGGCTGCCTCTCGGTCTTTTATTCCCCATGAACAACTGGTCATCCCAGATCCCCACTGCACCACCATTTTGTCTTTCTTTCTTTCTTTCTTTCTTTCTTTCTTTCTTTCTTCCCAACATGCACCGTAACATCTAGAAGCAGATCAGGGCTCACTGCAGGGGTCTCTGATACCCCAGTTACTTAGGATTTTGGCTTCAAGTGAGTTACATGATTGGTTTGCTTGATTCTGAAGTGTTGGTCTTTGGATTAAGCCATGCTACCAACATCCCAGGGTCTGTAGCTTGAAAATGGCCTACTATGGGTGTTGTCAACCACCATAATCCTGTGAGCCAATTCTCCTAGTCTCCTTTCATATGATGTATAGATGTTCTATTTGTTCTGTCTCTCACGAAAACCCTCATGACTACATGTTTGAAATTGGGGGACCACAATAGTACAACTTCCTACTGTGATGTAAAACGCAATGGAGGAGCTCTGTGAGATTACTGCCTTGCAAGAAGGGCTGAGGTAAGTGTATGAGGGTACATTGTGGTGAAATGCAAGCATGTGAAAGATAATAATCACAGATTCCAGCATGAAGAGTTATACATGGAGGTGTGTGAGAAGTCTATGGAGGAGCTACCAGAATAGAACAACTACCAGATCATGCAGGTATTCTGAAATAGGGGAGAAAACCTGACCAGATATGGAAAAATCAAACCCAAGGACAAATGTACTACATCAAATATTAGGGTTGTAAGAGGGAAGTAGGGCCACAGCTGGTCCACACATCCCTGCACCCTTTACCCAGTGAACACACCATCTTGAGAATGGTTAGCCATCCCAAGGGAAGAGGCTGGCCTGGCAGAGGCTGACCCCTGGGGTGGGCTCCCAGTGTGCATACCCTCTCACCCACCTGAAGGAAGAAGCTCCACCTGGATGTTAAATGGCTGTCAGGGCCCGGGACAAGTCACAGACTGCAATCGGTGAAGTGTAGGTGGTAAAGTGAGAGTCAGCAGCCCATGTCAACTGTCCAAAACACAGGAAGCTCTGTGTAGCATTCTGCTCAGAACCTACCATTTGGTGTTCGATAGAGATGCCCTACCCCCCGTCAGAGAGACTGAAAGGGTGAGCCATGGGCTATGCAGAGCTCCCCACAGAGAGATAAGAAGAAAATCCCTGGAGACAGAGGAGAGAAAGGGAAATTTCTCAGGGCCAGAGCGGAGCGAGCTCTTTCTCTTACTATTCCTCCGAACACTGGAGATGTCTGAGACATGAACTTCTTCCAACTGTCCACTACACTTCAGGGGCTAAAGGAACGCATACCGCAGTCTAGATCTGCCCAAGTTCTATGTGTCTGAGCGTGGAGCCCTTGGGACAGGGGTGGATAAAAGACTTTGGGCTAAGGAGCAGAAAGTGGTGGCAGGGTGCCAGGGGTTCCGCTAATGTCCTGGAAAAAGGGCCTCTGGAGGAGAAACATAGACAACTGCTGTATTTGCCCTCCAGGGAAGGGAGCGGGAGTGCGAGATCCCTAGTGGAAGCTGAAGGAGCCCGGGATGCTGGGACACTGCACCACATTCTCCTTTGCTCGCATTAATTGAGGTGGTTGGACATTGGAAGAGAAGCAACAGCCTGAAGTTAGCCACCCCAAAAGATAGCTTGTATGTCCAGAGAGTGGGCCAGATCAGAAACCTGCACTGCCCACAGGCAGGCTGCTCAGGAGTCCACAGGGGCAAACGCAGCTTGGCTGCTTGCAATCTGAGTAAGACTGCAGCGTAATGCTAGATGAGTGGCTATTTGGTCATATTCTCTGGCTACTGTGTGAAGGCATATTTGGTTTCTTTGCTTGCTTATTTGTTTGTTCTGAATCTTTTTTTTTGAAGGAGGGTCATGTTTATTTATATTTTTAGTTATTTTTTTTACATTTATCTCTTTTGGTATTTTTCTTCTTTTCATTTTTTACTTTTTTGTTTCTTCTCTTTTCCTCACTTTCTTATACCCTCATACTCCCTCTATTCCTCTACACACACACACACACACACACACACACCTTGGTAACCTGTCATAGAAAAGCAAAAGTCACTTGTAAATGTAAACAATTTAAATTACAACAGACTTCTTCAGACAAACTGCAAAGGACAAGAAGTACTTCAGGGCTTAAAGAAAATAATCTTCAACCCAGATTAATATATCTTTTAAAGCTATCTTTCAAAATTGTTGGGGAAGTGAGGCAATTCCAAGGCAGAGGACACATTAAGGAACCCATGAACAAAACACCAACACATAAAAAATTTTCAAAGCTATCCTGGTTAGAGACTATTGGATCAACAATGCTAAAAATTTTAATGAAATGAACATATCAAGCAGGATGGACAGTTAGGGAAGGGAAAAATATCAAGAGTAGGAATAAAGCAATAAAATTCAGTAAAAGCTGTCAGTGTAAACAACCTCAGTTCCTCAAGCAAAATATGCAGATGGCAGACTGGATCAAGCAACAACAGCAAAAACTATCTGCTGCATCGGTGAGAGATATCTAAGCCAAGAATTAATTCATAGACAAAATCTCAACAATGGAGCACAAGAAAAAATAGTTCTTGGATCATGAACCTGAAATCAAGCAGGGGTAACAATCTTATTTTCAGGCAAAGCAGACTACATGTTAAATAGGTCAGATGAGGCATGAAAGTTTATTACATATTAGCTAAGGGAACAATTAAACAGAAAACGCTAAAATTATAAGTAGAATACCATTGCACCCAACTACATAAGGCAAACACTATTGGACATTAAAGGTAAAATAAATACCAACACAGTCATAGTGGGAGTAATCAATGCTCCCCTTCCCAAATAGATAAACTAGAAAAAAATCAACAAAGAAATATCAAATCTAAACCATATATTTTAAAATATGGAATTATGGGATATTTACAGAGTATTCTACCCTAAGAAAATATGCATTCTTCTGAGGGCTAGGAAATATTCTTCAGAATAGACCACATATTACACCATAAAGCATTTTTAAACAAAGTAAATTGAAACTATCCCATATATAGTATCAGATCATAATGCAATAAGACTGGAACTCAATAGAAACTATAAAAATTGCAAAAAACGTGAGTATTAAATAACATTTTGCAGAATAATCAATTTGTTACAGAAGAAATTAATAACCACTTGAATCACATGATAATGCTCATGCAACATAGCAGAACTTGTGGGTACAATAACAACAGTATTGAAAGGGAAATTAAGTATGGTGAACTTCAGATAAATAGAACAAGTGACCCCGAACAACTGAATGATGCACTTCAAATTCCTGAGAAAACAAGAACAGTCTAAATCCAAATGCCCATAAGGAAGGAAATTATCATTGACAGTGTGAAAGCTGAGAATTGCTTAATTGCAATGTCTGCACAGTAACTGGATTTCAGATGGACAATATACACTTATGGAATATGTAGACCATAACAACTTTCTTCTTACAGAAGGAGAAAACATTCCGAAAAGCACAGAAGTAATGAAAATTCAGATTAGAAGTACAGGAACTCTTCTCTGTCAAATTATTCAATCTTTTATGTCTTTGGACTTTTCATGTATAGGGCTATGCTGGAGTTTTAAAATTGCAATTTTCAAAGGGAATGGAATCAAAGGCTGGAAGATGAAGTAAATGCTTTATGATGTGCAACTACTAAATTACCAGAGAAAATAGAAATAATTTGACAATAAAGAAAGAAAGGGAGGAAGGAAGGTAAGAAGGGAGAAAGGAAGGGAGAAAAGAAAGAAAGAAAGAAAGAAAGAAAGAAAGAAAGAAAGAAAGAAAGAAAGAAAAGAAGGAAGGAAGGAGGGAGGGAGGGAGGGAGGGAAGGAAGAAAGGCCAGGTGTGGTGGCACATGCCTGTAATCCCAGCACTCAGGAGGCTGAAGCAGGAGTATCATTGTGAGTTTGAGACCAGCCTGGGCTATAAGATGATCCCAAAGCCAGCATGAGCTGCGTAGTGAGACCTTATCTCCAAAAGACAAAAGAAAGAAAGAAAGAAAGAAAGTTAGTTTGTAAGCTTGGCTGTATTATATTGATATTATCTTTCTATTTATTATTAAAATCAAAGTTAAAAGAAAATGAAACTGCTCTAAATTAGATTTAACCCTTTTTTATTCCATAAGTCCAATAAAGTAATTTCTTTTACCTCATGTACCCATATGTTCTTTCTAAATCATAAGGAATATTCAATATATGTGTTTGTGCCTTTGTGGTGTGTGTGTGTGTGTGTGTGTGTGTATGTGTGTGTGTGTGCATGTGTATGGACAGAAAGAGAGAGAATATGAAAAAAGAAATGCTTAAAAATAACATAAAAGAAAAAGAATCCACCACATAGTTACAAAACTGCTTATACTATATCTACTTGCAATATTATAATGTACACACACTATAAAATAAAAGATGAATATATCTTAACATTCTTTTACCACTATCTAGTATTTTTGGGAGGACAAATATACAATTAATACTCTTTGTCTGTTAAAGCCAGATAATGAATGGTTCATCTAAAAATAAAATGTTTCTTTTTTAATGAAAATAAAACTTTACAGGGCAATGTGTCGTTTTTAATTCTGCCTCAGCCAAAATCTGCTCACATACAACCCTGGCTTGTTGATTGAGTTGTTTCATTAGCGATATGAAATCAGGCACGTGAAACACTTGGGAAAACAGAAAGATTCAGAAGCAGAGAGTACATTCAGAGAGATAATGTGAGGGTTATATGGTGAAGTTCAGTCTCTCAACTCATTAGGGCTGTTGAGACTATTACAGTGTTGGGTTTCTAGGTCAAATTAAGTCTAGTGGTTCATTCTCTCACCAAATGAAAAATAAAGTTAATAAATATTTTACAATACAGTTATTATCCCCTGGTAATCTGTCATCATGTATTACTACCTTTGTTCTTTCTCTCTTTTTTTGGAAAACAAGAAAAGGAGATGATTAAAAATTAATTGCAGTATTAAATTTACATATTTTGAACTTTTATTTTAATAAGTTTATTTAATAAATGTTAATATATTATATCACTTACATACTGGCTGTACTGTTATTGTGAGAATTAGTATTAGAACACAGATTATTTACCATTAATCTATTGACATTCAAAATAACTTTTTCAACAAAAATGGATTACAATAAAAATAAATCTCAAATTGTTTCAACTAATAGTTATGCAGAGTTGATACTGCAGCAAGATTGTGTCACTGGTTTTGATCTGAGTAAAATACTTTTTGTTTTTGTTTCTTGGGATAGCATCATATTATGTAGCTCAGGCTCTTCCTGAGTCCTCTATGGAGCCCATCCTCAAGGTTGCAATCTTCCCGCCTCAGCCTTCCAAGTGTTGGGATTACAGGATCCAACATGATGCCTGCATCATATTTCCTATATTTTTCTTGGAATTATACACTTCCAATCTATTAATCATTCTATTTCTTTGGTATTTTAACACTTCTATTGTAATGAGGAGGAAGCATATAGAAAATGATATAAAATGTTCAAATAGAGGTCAACAAATTACCTTAAACCAAACAACCATATAACATCCTCCTCAGTAGAGATAAAAAATATTGTCAGATCTTCAGATTCTACTTGGAAGCCACTGTCAGACTTCAGCTCCTTCTCTGCCTGGCATAGCTGATCAGACCACAGCTTTCAAGCTTTCTGTTCTTCAAACACCGAGATTTTCAGCCTCTGTAATGTAGCTGTGGTTTCACTACAAAAAAAATTCATGAAACAGAATTTTATAGTGATGGGCTGGGCATATAGCTCAGTGGAATAAGCGCCTGCCTGGCAAGTGCAAGGTCCTGAGTTCGATCTCCAGTACTGCAAAAAAAAAAAAAAAGAAGAAGAATTATATAGTGCATGTTTTTGTATCTCCTGCTTCTTTTCCTTAACACTGGATTTTTAAAAGTATCAATACTATTGTTTATCTGTTGTTTTGATTTTTTATTTTATTGCTCCATTGCTCTTTCTCATAAAAATATAGTCTCTTAAAAAAATCATTCTCACTGACTTAAGATTTTTCTCCTTTTCTGATATATTTTGATACACAGTTTTATCTTAATTATAAACTATTAATCTATAATTTACATGTCATGCCTTTTACTTCTTTTCAAGAGATATTCACTTTCAATTATATAAGCCATCTGGATTTTTTAAACAAATAAATGTCAAGGAATGTGTTATTGTGTAATTTTCTCCATATGGGTATTCAACTTCCCTATAATCACTCATTGAAAAGATTGTCAAATTTTGTTGTTGCACAATTTTATTTTGTTCAGACAATGGAAAGAATGATGGTGTAAGGTGTGTGAAACAAAGGAGAATCCTCTGATGGTGAGAGAACACTGTGTCTTTTCCTATAAGAAGTTTTTAACATGAAGAGTCACCATGTTATTCAAGCACGTCACATACTACTCTTTCATACAGAAGCCCCCAGAGGCTCACAGACTAAAAGCTTGGTTCTAGTCTGGTTAGTCTCGGTTTTCGGCCTATGGCACTACTGGGAAATTGATCAGCTTTAAGAGAGGGGGACTGGTGGAAGAAATTTAGGTCCCCGGGGATGGGCCCGCCACTGGCTTTGTGGAGACACAAGTCTCATCTTGATTCTCTTCACTTCCACCAGCCTGAGATGAACAGCTTTGTTCCACCATCTGCTTCCCGCCATGAATTTCTGCCTTGTCCAAGTCTCCAAAGGAAGGAGCTTTCAACCCATGGACTGCAGTGTGTGAACCTGTAAGCCAAAATAATTTTCCAGTTGATTTTCTTTATTAGGCAGTGAGACACAAAATGCTCCCCAAAGTCTCATGAATTTCGAAAGTGTTTAGATCATGAGGGTGCCATGTTATCAGCAGACTGATTCACAGGCAAGTTTAGAAACAGGAATGGCAAACCTACAGCATGTGTGTGGCAGTGGACAGGCGGAACTGTGAGCCACGTGGCCCCAGCCAAGGTCTGACAAATTAACACCGTGCATACAACAGCAGAGACTACATTAATTGTGCAAAAGAACACTAAATGCAAACTTTTATCTTTCAATAAAAAGCTGTTTGTGTCATTGAAATTTCTGCAATTGTGTTTTTAAGACAAAAGATATTTTATATTGTGTGTATAAATATATATATATATATATATTAGTTAAGACAGTTTTACTACTAATTTCTCTTAGTTTCTTAAAAAGAATAGCTTGTGCTAATATTGTTTGAATAACGACTAAGTGCTGATATCTTGTACTCTGAGTAACTAATTTAAAGATAACAGTACACAACGTATTAACCATTGTTACCCTATTGTTTTGAAATTGTTTTATTTTTTCTCTTTAAAGTAAAAAAGACAAAAGATATCACTGTATGAGGTATTTTTCTAAACTAAACCCAAGTATTCAGGTTTATTTGCAATGTTGGGACTTGGAAATAAATAGGTGGGTTTCACTTGGTTTCTACAAGATTCAGCATCAGTAGTTTAGAAGTTTCTGTATTTAAAGGTGGGGTCTAGCAAGAAGAGGTGGATAACTGGAGGTGCGATGCCCCTTCTGGCTCCTGCACACTCTGTCCCTCCTGGCACCCTAACTTCAACGGCTTCTTCCCCCAGGCCATTGCACAGTGATGTTTCTGTGCTGGACCCACCTGACCACCGGGTGATTGTCCTGAAAAACATGGGCCAAAGCAAACCTCTCATCCTCTGAATTGTGTTTACATAGTATTTTGTTTCGCTACTTATTTATATTCTACTGTGTTCTTGTAATTTTATTTTTCTATATTCTTTTATAATATTTGGTCATTTCTAATTTGTTAAAGTATATGCTTATTTAATATTCTTTCAGTACTTCTTTCTAATAGTTGCATTTGGGGTGCTCAGTCCTGCTATACATTTTATTATTTAATTGCACATAAGTATTATTTAATTATATTTAATTTTCATCAATCCCTGACTTTTTGACATGCACTATTATGTTTTATTGACATATTAACTGTTTTAGAAATCTGTTCCATATTTCCCAATAATAAATACGTCCGATATAAATCAGTGTGGCACTGAAGCTTGGTTGTCCACTTGGTCGGCTTGAAAAATGTTCAGGGGATTAGTAGAGCAAACATCTGGCTATGTCTCAGAGGATCATTAAGTTATAACCTTGAGTAATGAATCTAGCCCCTGGTCCCTTCCTCTCTGGCATTTTTCCTGTGTTTTGCTTCTTAAAAAATATTCAGGCTGTGCCATGAGTACCACTATTTGCTATTGGACAGATGTACAATGAGAATTGCCAGTCAAAATCAGAGAAGAAATAGTTGAAAACCTTACATTTGGCTTGAAAATGACAACGTGTAAATTTTGTGCTAAAGAAAGAAGCTAGGGCTATGCACAAGAGACCAAGCACTTTGAATGTGGTTGAGAAGAAAGATAGTTTGAAGGCATCTAAGAATTCAGGAAGACTCCACCCATCACAGGCTCAGTGGTGCAAAGCATAATCGTTCATTTGGGAAGAGTCCCTATGACCCCTACTTTAGAAGGCTCTCTTGGAGAATTTGCTCCACAGAATTTGTTTTCCTATGCTCAGACATCCAGCCACTCAGCAGTCATGGTCTTGGGGAGGTCAGCTACTGCTTACTCTGGAAGTAGACTTTATCATCTCTGTGATGCTGTTTCTTCCATCACATACTATTCAAAAGTTCTGAGGTCAAGGAGGCTTCCACCCAGATGTCATAGAAATGCTTGGGAAGCCAAGCAATGTGCCTCTGAGAGGGAAATATGTGAAACTAGAGAAAAAGATGTATAAAGGAGGCCCCAGGAAGTCACTGATGCCAGAAATGTGGAATAGCTGCTGAAAAAAGCCACAGGCTGCAGGTGGAACTAGCCCAAGTGGGCTGTGGTTAGCAAGACCTTAGGGGTGGGACAACCTAATTAATGAGGCCAGTTTTCACTGCCACAGGCCCCAGGTGCCAGGCATGGAGCTTCAGGACTGTGTTTTCTCTGCTGAGTGTCAGTCTTACATTGGTCCTACTCCTTTTATCCCCCTTTTCTTCCATTTTGAGTGCAAATATTCACCCTGTACAATGCTACATTAGGAATATGTAATTCTGGGAAATTTCTGGGATTTACAGATAGCAGTTTTCTATAAGAATCATAAGAAATTTTGGACTTGAACTTTTGAGCAATTCGGGAACTCTTGAGACTTTGGATAGGGCATTAGAGCGCTTTCAGTTTTACAGAGGAGGGTCACTGGATATTAGGATCACAACCTTGTTTTTATTTGATTATAAGTACGGCTTAAGGAGATGTGATTGGGGGTCAAGTTGACAAAAGTTAGAATGTGACAGTTCAATTGCATTTACAACCTGATTGTTGAAACTACCCAGACAGTTCTGGATATGTCTGATTGGGTCATGGAGGTGTCACCTTGAATACTGTATCCGGTCCATATGCGCTAACTCTTTGGTGTTGCTTAACTCTTCTGCTTATTGACCAAAACTAAGTGATCAGCATTCTGCCAGCCCCACTACTCTATGCCCCCTCCTCTAGGAGCTCTATGGCTTCAGAGCTGATGTTTAGTTTTTAATTTTGTTGAGTGATTTTTATGAACACTATATTTGAAGATAATGTCCTGCCCACTATGTCTTCATGACAGCCTTGTTGAAAATTAGCTAACTGTGTATACATGGGTTTAGTTCTAGTTCATTTTGCTGCTCCACTTACCCATGTGCCATGACAGGACCATACTTTTTGACTAGTGAACCTTGGCACTATAATTTGAAATCAGAAAGATGATAAATCGAGCTTCTGTTTTCTCTTTAAGACTGTTTGGTCACTGGATGGGTTCATATGTGTTTTTAAAATCTTTATGATCAGTGTGTACTCAAACTACAATTAGTAAAATTATCTGTACTCGCATGATCATTACAAAGTTATTTACAGTACTCAAGATATAGAAACATTCTAAATCCTCACTGACAGATTGCAGGGTATATTAATAGTAGAATGTATGTGTTTGTGTATATATGTAGATAATGATATACATAGGTAGATAGATAAATATTAATATGAGCAGAATGTTTGCAGCCTCAAAAATAAAAGGAAAGGAAAAAAGAGTTCTTTTTTGTGTGATAACATGGATGAATTCAATAAACACTGCAAGTGAAATAAGCCAAGCCAAGAAGAAAAAATAAAAAGTCAAACATGCAGAAACTGCAGGTCAAGGGTAAGCAGGGAGGAGGAAGAAAAAATGGAACTGTGAGCCAGAGGGAAAACTTGCAGTTACATACAATGATTGATCTTACTTTAAAAAGTAAATATTATTTTAGCATTATAACTAATATTAAAATATTATAATAATACTAATATCAGTACATTCCTGTGTTGCAGTTAATACTATTATATATTTAATATTCACAAAGAGAGAAGATTTTGAGTGCTCTTACTATACAAAAAAAGGGGAAATATGGCTGGAGATATATAGCTCAGTGGTACAACACCTGCCTGATGAGCATGATGTCCTGAGTCTGATTCCCAGTACCAAAAAAGGAGGGGATAATTATAGAAGGTGATGCATATGTTAATTCGTTTACTTATAGTAAATTATATCTACATAAACTTGTGTATACCTCAAAAATACAATACAATAAGGTAGAAATCCAAAAGGATTAAAGATAGGATATAAGTTTTAAAATTTCAGTTATTTCCTGTCTATGAATATAAGAATTTTCTAACAGCAGTACTGTGGTTTCATAAGCAATTAAACATTCTATTCTCTTCACATAGTTTTCTACACGATCACAATGAAACAATGAAGAAATTAGAAATTTTTTCTAAAACAATTTTATTGAAGATAAAATTCATAATTCCACAGAAACCTTTTCAATGAACTTACATTTTGTTATAGCTAAAATATTTTCATCATGGTTTGTGAAATATTTGCTCTTTTGCATTTTTCCTTTCGATGTAGTATGGAGCTCTTATAAGTTCTCCTTGATAAGTACTCTTCAGGGAATACCAAAACCAGGACTGGTTTCAAGAAAAATAATCAGAAAAAAGTATTACATGTGCAGGTGTCTCTACATCCTTTTGAAAATCTATTTAACATCTTGTATTAATTTGTAGTTCAACATTCTAGGTAAGAATAAACCCATTCAGTGAATTTCAGTCACTTCATTTTCCAGATGATAATTTTGTAAAGATTTTTTTTTGCTTACAGTGCTGAATCTAGAATTTCAAAAATCTTTTCTTAATTGTCATTAAATCATTTTCATTAAAAATATGAGACGTTCTCCCACATTTGTAATTTGTTGAATCATATCAACAAATGTTATCAATTTTACCACTGTGTATTAAATAATTCAATTCACCTTAATTTTAAAGTATCTATTATAGTTAGTTAAATATTAATTTAATATATAAAGACTCATTTTAACTTCATGATAATGATATCACCATGTAATAGTAATTTAGACATCAAATACACATATTTTAAAAATGCATAGACTTCTGAATCTAAAAATGAATATTTTATTTAATAGAAGCTTAGAATATTGCAATATTTATGGCACCAGATAAAGGTTTAATAAATCCTATCAAATATTTATAATCTGAAACTTTTACCTTTGGAAGATCGACAGAAATCAAAAGGTGTTTTGTGGATTACCAGGGCAAACAAATATATTTAAAGATGAATCTATTATATTTGCCCCAAAATGTTAGTCAATATTGTCTTATGCCACTAAATATGCATGTGAAATAATTACTAGAAATTGGCTGAGGAAAAAAATATTACTTCATTGTTCCAATTTGTATTGAATTTTTGCTTTACCATCTGAAATTTTCAGACCTTGGAAAGGGTTTATTTGTTTTGTTTTGTTTTCTGTTTTCTGTTTTCGTTTTTGTTTGGTCTCCTGTTCATGTGCTACCTGGGTCACCTATCTAACTTTTCGTGGATTCCCTTCTTCATCTATTTCTCTGTTACAGTCATAATCATCTTTGAATTACTACAGCTATGCAAACTGCTAATTCTTATGCTGGATCAATTCTCAGTACAGTTTGCTTTTACTGATTTCTGACAACTCAGCGTGTTTCCAACCCTATGCAAGCACTCAGGGAGGGAAGTGATCATTGCTGAGAGAATCAGATCATCCAGAAATAGGCACAATTAACAATGAGCACATAGGCATAGAAACATGAGAGAACATGGAGTATTCCAAGAAATGAATAGGGTATGTGCACAGTCTTTCGGAGAGGCGTGTTCTGCTGTGCGTTGTTGAATCACTGTGTACATCAGTGCATGTGACTGAAGCAGAGAAAGGAGAGTGAGGAAGTCATTAACTTTGGGTGACCCAGGATGCTTCAAGTAGGGGAAGCATTTCAATGAAAAGGACATTGAATTTGAGATACATTTAAGAAATCAAAATAATGTTTCTAACTGATTAGATAGGGAAAAGTAGAGGGTAAAGTGAATTCATATTTGTAAATGCAAGACATTAAAAACAAAAGATAGGACATTTCTAAGAAAGATGAAAAGCTCACTGACAGACATTGTACATTTGCAAAATCACAAATGACAAACTAAGAACTTACGGCAGTCCTACATCTTGGCCCTACTTCCTCCATTTGCACCATATTTTGATTTGTCAATCCATTATGCTGGAAATAGAAATACTAGGGACAATCAAATAATTAAATCCCAAAAATAAGAGCTACAAGCATACTCATGGTGGTACAAATACATATGTGTGTGTGTGTGTGTGTGTGTGTGTGTGTGTGCATATTTGACTAAAAGCTAATCACAATATGTAAAGAAAGAATATAGATTGCCAACATGCTTAATTTATAATTATTATGCACTAATTTCAAGAAATCTATACTTATGTTCTTGTCCAAATCAATCAAATCCAGCTTTTTAAAAAGAAGCTAGATAGAACACCAGAGTCTCAAATCTTCAATAGACAAATTTGTAGGAAAACTTAAAATGACATTTTATCCTCTTCCCTTTGATTGTTCAAATTGATATTTCAAGTAGAGAAAGATTGGTAGAATTTAAATAAAAATGGGGAATTATAAATACACATAAAGAATTTTCCTCATAGAACATTTATTTGTCACATTTAAAGTACACAGATCCAGATATATGAACTATATATACATATCGATACGTCCATTATGTAAAACTACATGGACCCTCTATCCACTCCATCCATCAATACTATGAGTAAAACAGTAAATTATCTCTTTTAAAAAGTGCGTTATCAGTTACACTGTCAAATGTAAATTATTTTCACTTTATGACAGAGAATGCTATCACAGATGAAAAAATAAAGAAATGAAATGAATTTGTAAAAGTTCATATTTTCAAGATGCCTTTTAACTATTATTTTCCAAAGGAAAGCACCTCTATAAAGTTGAAATTAAGGTTATCTGTTCTAAACCAATAGTTGTGTTGTATAACTCTACAAAATACTTCAACAAAAATTGTTACAAATTATTTCAAGTATTTGTCACTTTTTTCCTTTGACACAATCGTTTCTTCAAGGCAGGATTTGATTTTGATTTGTGTAAAGACGACACAGCAACATAAGTTACACGGCCTCAAGTCTAATGAGCTTTATAAATCTTTAGTCCAAGACTACCATGCTCCACATATTTATTCTCCAGTCTATGTCACGTGCCCCTTTATTATGACACTATGGAAAGGCTGTAAACTCAGGATCAGAAAATATGGTGAAAAACAAACCTAGCTCACGAGGTTCTGTGACATTCATTGGAGATGCCTGGCCTCCTTTTCCTTGTCTAGGTCAAAAGAAGACTTGTAGAGCAGCGCAACTCCCACAGGTCAAACTATGAAAACAAAGTAAATGGCCAACCGCAGGAATGGATAAACGTGGCATGTTCACATACTAGAAACATAAGGAAGGGTACATTTCATCATTTCTAGGGAAATGGGTGAAACTAGAACCCACGACGCGGAGTGAAACACGTCAGATGCAGAAGGGTAACTTCACGTAGTTCCTCTTACCTGAGAAATGCAAAACACGATAAATAAAACAATGAAAATGTAATGCATAGATCAATTTCCAAAATGAATGGAATTATGTTTTCTGCTACAAGCTTATATCAATTAAATAAAAATATAAAAGGTTCTGGCTCGCAGTTTTATTTTAGGATGAATTAAATTCTCTGAGTGAAAACTGAGCACAGGTCCTGGAGCACAGCAGGCGTTCGGGAAGTGCGAGTTTTCACCTGACCAAAAACTGAAAAGAACATTACAATCTTCTTACTCCATCCTTGAAGCAATGTTTGAGAAAATAATAAAGTTAGTATTTCTAGTATCTGTACCGTGAATCAAACTTCTTAGATAACATCTTCTTTTGGTGAATATCTAACTCTTTCCGCCCATGTTTGCAGTATGTAGCACTTGTATTCCTCGAGGAGAGTGGGCGCACGTACACAGCACACCCTAATTTCTGTTTTATTCCCTTTTCTCACTTCCATTCACTGCTCCTCTCTGTGTCTCTCAAACATTGTCCCATTTGAGAAAAATCTATTGTCCAGCTTCTTATTGTCTACCTTTTATTTTGGGCTCCATTTATGTTTCGTTTTCCCAATATAAAAAGAAAACTCCATGATATTTAGGCTCTGTGCCTGATTTCACGTAACACGAGAGTCTCAGGCTGCATCCATTTTCCTCCAAATGATTCAAGTTTGTTTTTCATTATAGCTCATGACACCGTGGGTGCAAACGCATCGTTTTCTTTTCCGTTCATCTGTTGATGGACAAATAGCCTGCTTCTGAGAGTTAGCTGTTATGAATTATGCTGTTATAAATATTGGTGTGCATTTATCCCTGTAATACGTCTTTAACTGTCTTGGAAAATACCTGAAAGGGAAATGGCTGGGTCAAATTCTAGTTTTAGTCTTTTAGAACTCTCGAGACATAGTGATTTCCATAGTGGTTGTAATTACATTCTGAACAGTGGTGAGTATATAGGTTATATTCCCACCAATAATGTAGAAGGGTTCTTGTTTCACCATATTCTGTCCACCATTTGTTATTAGTTGATTCTTGAGGATAGCCATTCCTTCTGGGAGAAGATGGATAAAACAACCATAAAATTCACATGGAAACCAAAGTAAAACAAAAACAAACAAATAAAAAAAAAACAGAAGAGTGAAAGCAATCCCGGATAATAAGAGTGAAGTGGGAGGTTTTGCAACCCTAAATTATGTTACAAAGGTACTGTGATAAAAGCAGGATGGCACTGGCACAAAAACATATATGAGGACTAATGGAATAGAGTAGAGGATGAAGAAACAACTCCAAATTACATTTAACTACTTGATCTTTGACAAAAGTACCTAAACTGACACACCAGAGGAAAGACAACCTCTTTGAGAAATGATTTTGGGAAAACTGGCTATGCTAATGCAGAAAATTGAATCTAGACCCATATCTGTCAGCACATGCTAAACTACAAGAAGAAATGGATAAAAAAACTAAATGTTAAAACAGAAATATTTAACATGCTGGAAGATAAAAATAGGTAAAATTCTTGGTCATTGACATAGGCGAGAACTATCTGAACATAAGAGTGCTTGCTCTGGTAATAGTATGAACAATCAACAAATGGAATTTTATCAAATTAAAATCCTTTACATAGCAAAAGAAATAACCAATAAAGTGAAAAATAACTTACAGAGGGTAAAAAAATTGTCAGATAGTCCTTAGACAGAGGACTAATATCTAGAATATATAAAAAATTCAAGAAATTAATCCTTCCAAAAATAAAGACCCAATCCAGAAATGGGCAGTTGAAATGAGTAGACACTGCACAGAGTAAATACAAATAGTAAATAAATTCATGAAGAAAAGTTTGACTTCACTGGCCATTAAAGAAATAAAAATTAAAGCAAAAATGAGATTCCATGTTACCCTAGGATGCTAGATACTCTTTGCTAATACTTTATTTTCTGAATAAGAATTAAGCTGATAGGTTGAGTGAATGTGAGAGTTCAGTATGATGACAGGAATATGGTTAAAATATCAACAGATATAGATTCAGTGTATGGTCAGTGAAGCAACTGGTTCCCAAGTTTTGCATGTCAATAAAGTGGTTTACCGAGGCCCAGAGGCTACTGGGACCTAAGAAGTACTCCTTTTGTCCCATGGAGGAATCTCCCTACACCAAGGTATGTCGGGTCCTTTGAGCTTGCTTTCTTCTAAATCTGCAGTTTGCAATACCCTTTACTGATGTAATAGCCAACTGGTTTCTTTAATTTTTTTCTGATGTTTTATATATACACAAGACTGTCTTTCTTTATACTATATGTCACTCATGAGTATTATAGAAAAATTCAAATTAATATGTATTGTCCAGTTATCTAGTAGTTCAAATATCAAAAAACTAAATCAATCTCTAAAAAGGAAAACTAAAACAAAGGAAAAATATGTAAAAATAATTTTATCAGCTAAGATTCCTTCACTAGTGGGCTTGCTCTCTTCTACTTTTAGCTTTGCTTTTTCAATTTCTGATTCACTCTATGCATAACAGAAATATACCAGATAGGTGGCAATGACCTTACTCGTAATACTTGCATAAGCTACCTCGGGCACGCAATGCTTCCTTTGCCTGTTTCAGAGGTGCCATACTGACAAATTGATTTGAACCCAAGGGCAGAAATTTGCATGATAATGTGCATAGAGTTTAATCAAAAATAAAATCTATTCTGAAATTCATTTGCATCTTCATTGCAAATTAGAAAAATTATATAGTAGATGCATTCCCCAATAATTAGCACTGCCATTTGGTCAGCATTTTTTTTCACTTTGTTTCCACAGAATATAATTGCCATGACTCGGGATAAAGTGGGAGTAGGCTATGTTCTCTGAAAATACTTAATATCCTAAAAACTTGACAATAAATAGAGCAGAAGTCGAAATATTAATTCAACTTCTCTTTAAGAATTATAAATGACTTTTATTCAAGTGTAGATATTATCTTATTTTAGTGATTATCTTTCAATGAAAATTTGATTATTTTGTTAGACTATTTTGTTAGACTATTAAATTCTATCTTCTTATGTAGCATGGTAGCATTCTTTTGCTATGATTATGTATTAAGTGTATAACACAATAGCATATTAAAAGATGAACGGAAATAATTAAGACCAGAAAAATATACCAGGACCAATTGACGATGTCTTCAGGTCATGGATTGAAAATTTTACTGCATGTTTAACTTACCCATTGTCAAGGGTCTATTCTTTCAACTGCTCTTTGTATGGCAAGTTTTGATTTTGCTGTGATTTTATATTACAAGGCATAAAACACAAAAATATAATATTAGAGATAACCTAAATTTATTCCCACTTCTAATGGTAAAGAAACATATACTGAAAACTTAATTATAAATTTAACAATACTATTTGATATTTCCTTCTTCGTTTGCCATTTTCATTATTTGAAAACATCTGTAAAATGTTTCACAAATACTTTAGGCATAATTTATAAAATCATCATCCTAGAGCAGTGGTAGTGAACCTATGGCACTCATGGTGTTTTTCTTTCAAGACAAAATAAGTTAATGTATGAGTTGGTTTTTTTAAACTAAAATTTACCTAGTCAGGTTTAGTTGCAGTGTTGGCACTTTGATAAATTAGGGTTTGGGGATTGCATCACTGTCTAGAGTGACATTATATTCTTTATACCCTACATGTTTAATAACCTGTCATTAAATTGATTACCTTTACCTGGCAATGGATTAAACACTAACAAATTACTTAGAAGTTTCTCTGGAATTAAACATGCAGTGAAAAATGAAATAATTGTTTATTATCAATCCATGAAATTTTATTTTTTTATTTATTTTTGTCTTTTTGAGACAGAGTCTCCCTATGCAGTTCAGGCTGGCCTTGAGCTCACTTTATAGTCTGGGCTGGTCTTGAACTCGAGATGATGCTCCTGCCTCAGCCTCCCAAGTGCTGGGATTACAGGTGTGTGCCACCACACCCGGGTATATGAAATTTTATTCTTGAGAGCTATTTTTAATTGGGCAATTGTCTGGAGCCACCATTTCAAAGACCAAAGATGTACACAACTTGTAAGAGACATATCGGATAAAATAGAACAGTTATTAAATATAAGGTGAAAAAATTAATTGGTAAATATACAAACACTAACATATTTTCAATCAATGCATATGAATACTAATGTTTTAAATTATCCTTTTGAAGAATAAAGTCTTTATTATACTTAGGGATTAGAATAACAGTAAGTAATTTGCAAAAATAAAGTTAATTACAAAGTATTTGTGAAATATATCAAATAATTTTGATATGTTTAAAAAATTATCCAATCACATTAAAAAAATATGGCTTGCTGTGTGACAATTTTATGACAGTAAAATAGAACTTAGATTGAAACATGCTAAAAAATGACTGAGGTACAACGGGTAAGGGAGATTATTCTGCAGCCAGATGTTATACATTTAAACCAAGCTCTGCCTTGCATTAACATACTAACCACAGGATGTTATCTCTGGGACTCATGACCTTCATTTGTAAATTAGAAAATAAGATTATATACACACTTTATGAGGTTGCTGTGAGACTTAAATGAGTTAGTACATGAGCAGTTGGAAAACGGCCGGCATTAGATTAAACACTGTGTAGGCGGCAGGCACTGAAGATGAGGACCGCTGAGTGATCAAGAGGAAGAGCCCTGAGGTGTAAGCAGGAGCCTGTTGTTCCTCCCAGTAAGAAACAGTTACAGAAGCACAGAAAATCACCTGCAACACTTTGATCCCCTTGTCTATAAAGTGAAAGCTTCAGAATGTATCAGCAATCCTCAAGAGATAGAATTTCTCTGAATTATTAAAGTGAAAAGCAAACTCTGAGCTGTAAAAATACATGAAAACAAGAAAAACATAATATCTAGTTGTGGGACCAAATCATCAGTGATTTTGAAGTCTTAAAGCCACTAAAGCATCTGAGTGATTCTAAAGAGTGTTTTGAATTTTGAACTAAACCAAATGATGAGTAAGTTTTCCTTTTCCTCTAAAACTCTATCAGCTTAAGTACTGTAATCAGTCTACCCCTGTGTTCCTTTACCTCAAAAATATGAGTTTATCACATATCTCTCCTGAGAATTTGCTGACATGAAGCCAATAGTTTTAAGTAGCCTTATGCAAGTGACGTTATTTTTATTGCCTTCTGTACACCTTGTCTCAAGGTGGGGTTAGTCATCAGTGTACATTATAAATGTGATGAGTAAACTCCCGCTTTTGAGTCCCAATTTTGAACATACTTTTGTCACTAGCTATTAACATAGTTAACCTCCAGAAGTTACTGATTGCAAAACTTGGCCCCACAGAGAGTACAGCCAGAGAGGACAGATAGATTCACAGAATCATGTGACATCATGCTCTACAGTTACTCAGTCCTTCAGATCACTGCAAATTGAGAAGATAAACAGTGAACACCCTTATGCTAAGTTTCTTTAAAAGTGTCATTCATTAAGTGGAAGGCACATGACTTATTTGGTAAGTATTTGGAAAGAATTCTTAAGTGAGTAGGATACTGTATCACAGCGGACAGATTTTGTACTTTATGCTAAAGTGGTCCTTGCTCTCAAACACACACAAACATGCACACCCGTGCACACAAAAATGCACATCTGAAGTTCTAAGCAAACCTTTGCACTGATGCAAATGTTAGTGTCCTTTTCTGAGGAAATGATAGCTGCCGTGTCCGGTCACTCACTTTAGGTTGGATGCTACTCTAAGTGTTCAGAACCATTCACTTGCTTATTCCTGGAAGGAAATGTGCTCATCCTGGTTAGTGTTAGTCGTGAGCTGGTAAGTGATTAAATAAAATGTACACAATAGATAATTTTATGTGTGCTGCCATTTTATGCTGATGATTAGATGCTCACATTTTTCCAAGACTATCTATATACTGCACTACATGATAATAAAATGTGTGCTCCCTATACTGAGATGAAAAAGCTTTACGTGTATAAATGTTTTATCATCTGATCTCTTAACATTTTCCTGAAAAAAATTAGGTAGCTAAAGCAAGGAAGCCTCCTTAATATGTTTTCTTTATTCTGGTTTGTCTTAGTAACTAGTAATTATTTATAATGTATGTCAGCAAAAATCCTATGAACTTTTTCTTTCTTAACGTATGAGAAAATGGGCTTCTGGTTTTGAAAATTCTGTAAAATTTCATGTTTGGCAATTGAAATGGAGCTCGTATGTTCTCTAGATTTTCTTCGAGTGCCAATTTTTCTCAAGAATAAGGAAAGCTACCGTCTTCTGAAGTGACATGAGCCTGGGGGATGCGGTCTCTGAATGAATGCAGAACCATTCGGAGTACATCACTAACCTTGCTTTTTGTCCTCTGTAGCTGGTCTGATCAGAGATTTTTAGTAATGCTACATTGTGCAAGAGATGGCTTATTTCCTGCCAAGAATTTGAAATGAATGCTAAATATCTTCTGAAAGCAAATAAATGGACTGAGGTTTAAAATACATCCAAGTTAGGCAATTCACACTGATGACACTGACAGAATGCATCTCAGGGGCCACAGAAACCTCGAACTGACATTGAATATTCCACACGCATAGACAAATAAGTGGTCATTTGTTGTGTTAGGCTGAGAAGAGACCAGAAGTCAGAAAGTCCCAAATCCAATTCCTTTCCTTAATAACTTGGTTTAGGCCTTCAATTCTTACCTGAACTGCCCTTTGTTAAGCGTTTTTATCTTGCACATACAGAGCTTGATAACTAACTGTCCACGATGTATTGGTGCGTGACACCATGTACACAGCAAGAAAGGCGTCAGTGCGCAGTCCCTATGGGATGGTCCTGGCGGTGCTCAGAAAACACTAGTCTGCTTCAAGTTCTTGTTTCTACGTGGAATTCTATTGTTTCAATTACGAACATTAGTTTTGTTTCTGAGATTTTTTTGCCCTAAATGTATAGATAATTCTATTCATTTTACACATAAAGGATTATGAAACCTCAGTGAATTTTCCAAGGCAAATCACAAGTTAGATTCCATAATTAAACAGATTTCTTCAATATATTATTCATATCAAACAAAAGAAAAAACATTGATGAAGTTCCCCAGTGCATTAGATTAAACTCCCTCTGAATTTACCATACACAATATTTTATATACATTACAAAAGTTAATGCACCCTTCTAAAAACAAATGGATTATAGTTTAGTTTTGTTGTATGTGAAAATTAATTTTGATTTATAGTCATTAGGTTAAATCTTCACTTGAAACAAATATGGCTTCTCCCTCCCAGGATGTACCAACAACGAATTGACAACTATGCTTTCGAGCATCACAGTTCTTTGTCCTTTTCATACGCCAGAAAGGAAAACTGTGAAAGTTACTCATGTAGTGCCACTTTTAATTTTTAAATAATTTGTGACTGCATGTGGAAAAATGCAGCTATCAGTAGTCTAGTTTTAAGTAATTAATACATCAATCATAGTTCTATAAAGTGTCAAAAAGAAAAAAATCTAGATTAATTCCAAATATATGTATTTTCCCATCCAGTTTATTCAAAGAAAATATTTTTCTGTTATTGCTATAAGAATAACTCATCAATCAATCACTCCATCAATTCATAAGAATATTTTGTCTCTGGGTCCTTAAAAACCGACTCTAAAATAGTTACCATTACCCTATTTTCAAATTTAATTTAACAAAACCAATGTAAATGTTGACTCTTTCCTTTAAGTCCTGAAAAACATTTAGAAAATCTGCTTTGATGCTTCTGTTATTAGCGTTATTTCACCCAAGTTATCTTTGCGTTTCTGCAAGGTCAAGCAGCTGGAGAGCTCTAGTTCCCTTTGAGCTTCTGTCTCTATTCACCCTCTGCTGTAACACTCATCCTGCACCATACATTTAAATTCTAACATTTTCTAATCAGGCTCGGAATATAAAATACTACACAATGCATTCCGTAAGTATTGTGATTTTCAAATATTACTAATATGTAGAAATTACTTGGCATTTTAAATTTTGAAATCCACTTTCACCAAAAATAGATTTAATTATAAGAAATTAGTGAATGAAATGTATTAGGTAAGAAAATGTATTTTTTGCTTCAGACATAAATTAGAATATGTTTATACTAGTATTCACTTAATAGATTGTTTCTTTACATTCAGCATTAGTCGGTAGTGAGAGATCTCTATAGAAATTTAAATTACCACACTAATATTAATTTATAAAACATAGCAAAGTGCAAGCATTATCGTTAGCAACAAAAGAATAAAGCAACACCACCAATTTTGCATGTCTGTATCTGGGTTCATATACATACACTTCGAAGATATCAATGGATAAAGCAATAACCACTGTTGTGATCATGTCACCTTGTCTGTAGATCAGTTGTGATTGTAATATTTTTATGCTAATTTGTGTCTGTTTGTTAATATGTTTTTGTGGTTTTATTTAAAAAAAAAAGCAACACCACTGTGAAAGTGGTTCATGGAACAATGATCCCACAGAGTCCCAGGAAACGTTATATAGACAATACAACACGCAGGTTTTGCACTTCGTGTAACAGGAAAACCTTCAACAAGTCAGGTGCCCAATTTTATTTAATCCAGACTTTTCCACCATCACTTGGAGAGCAAAAGGGTCATTGAGCAAAAGCTTCAGTGGGATAGTTGAGAAATAGAGAAAATCTTCATATTTCTTTAGCATTACAATTAATTTCCTGTGTCGATATCATATATCCCTGAAAAGATGTAAAGTATATTTATGTATATTCGATAATTATATTTTTATGTACTATACATTCCATTTTATATTATACTATAGCATGCAAAGAACAAAAATGCACTTTTCAAAATACACAAAGATCAAATGATTATATATTATTGGCCACCATATGCCCAATGGTAAGAAAAACACAAATTTTAATTAAAGCTATTTACTTGGTCATATTATATAATAGAGTAAAATCTGAGAAGCAATTTATGTGTTGTTGATGAAGAAAATCTAAATCATAAATCGTAAAAAAAAATACAAGAAGAAGAAGAAGAAAGAAAGGAAAAGAAAAAAGAACCCATGACCTTGCTCAATATTGTGAAAATCAAGCAGCATTCACCCTGAGTTTGAGTTCTTTGTCAAAGAGAACAATAAGACATTACAGGGATATTTCGGGCAGCTTGGCATTTGCATAATACATAGCAGAATAGTACTCATCAGTGAGCATTCTTTGCCAATCAATGGGACAGCTTTCCACTGTGCAGAGGAGTCAAAGTAAGCCTGAACAACTGGAAATTAAGAATAAAGAAAAAAAGTAAATGAATTTGTAGAGAATCTTTGTAAATAAATTGAATATCAAGTTTTATCTTTAAAGATAGCATCTATGTTTTGATGTTAGTTTTGCACCAATATTGGGCTGCGTGCAATACAGAAATCCAGACCATAACTTCAAGAATTATTTTAGGGTCTTAGTATCAGTGAGGAGGGTCTTAGTTTATTAATCATTAAAAATTCGGAACAAAATCTGTAAAAATATTTTTCAAGTATAAATAATATATTGAAAATCTCTGAGGGTTACTAACTGCAAATACGAAGTCTTTATTTTTAAAATTTATCTTCAGGGCTGGGGATATAGCTCAGTGGAATAAGCGCCTGCCTAGCAAGCGCAGGGTCCTGAGTTTGATCCCCAGTACCGCCAAAAAGTAAAAAATAAAATAAAATTTATCTTCAGTATTTAGTATGTTTAGTTCCTTACTCTGTAAACAGGATTGTAATGTCATAAAAACAGGGAAGTTATATTTCATCGGGAAAAAACACCTTTTGTAAGCCATATAGGTTTGCTTATTACCTTATACCAGTTTCCCATCAGATGTGCAACAATGTTTAATTTCATCTTTTGCGAAAGTAACATTATTCCATGGTATCATTTGCATATGTGAATTAAAAATTTATGAAATTATTGCACAAAATGTGAAGTTCCACTACAAAAAATTCTCCACAGAATTCTTTCACATGGGAAGTACATGTTATTGTATTAATTTTAGCTTCCATTATTTGAAATAGAAACAAGCAATCCTTCAATATCTTTCTTAAAATCAGTCTGACAAAGTGAAAATGTAGAAAAATCCAAACATTTGCATATATCTATATTAGTTCTGTTCACTCTACTGTTTCTAAAATTCTTACATCATTTTTCTGCTACAGGAAAACAGAGAGCTTTGGGAGTAAATTCAGTGCCATTAAAATTTTACTTAGTATTCATTTAATACATGCTGCTTTTTTACTTTTACCGTTCATCTCTTTTCAAAGGGTGACCTTCCTTATTGTAGGTTTTTGTTGTATTTACTCTTTGTATACTGACATATGACAATGTTGTTGTTTTCTCCTGGCAAAAGAGGTATATTGCTACTGAACATGTTTAGGGTGACCAAGTCCAAAATAGGCCAAATTGGTATATTGATCATTTCAAGCTAAAACCCTGGAGAAGCTGTATTTGAGTAAAGCACTCTGTTCTGCCCCTCCTGACGCAGCGCAGACTCTAATGGTCCCCTTGGTAGTGGGGCTTCCTTTCCTTTTACCAGAGTCAGAGAGCGGTTTGTGTCACCTGAGCCTGGGAGCTGGTGCTGGAATGGGCCTAAACAAAAGGATTCCCTCAAGTAGCCCTGAGGGTCCCTTACATTTATGCTTCCCCATGTAGCCTGTGGTGATTTTTGTCCTGTTATTCCTTCACAAATACAGTATTCCTTGTATAAAAAGAAACAAAATGTTGTGCTTTATTCATCTCTGCAGATCTTGAGTCTGCAGAATCTGAGAGTGAAGATCTCAGATCTCATGGGAGGAACTCGTGCAGGTGAAAGTAATACAATTTATGTTCTCTTCCTCTTTTAATGTCTTCCATTGTTCTTACTTTCAGACCCAGTAAGAACTAAGGGTCAGGTCAAAAAGAATTTAAATGTTACAGAATTAAGTTTGAATTTTATTTTAAGACTGGTGGTTTTCATGAATAATAATTCAGCGTACTTCAAATTCAAATAATTATAATACTGACTATAACACTTGTCAAACATACTTTTTAAATTTTTACCCTCTCTAGTGGATTATGTGACTGTCTTCCATGATTCCTTTTTGTAAGGCAGTTGTCAGTTTAAAACTTTAAATTTACTCTGATTTCTGATAGTGCTGCTGAACTGTGACAGTGCACAATTTGGATAAAATGAACCTTAGGCTTGTATTCACAGCCTGATCGTACCACATCTAATCACGTGATTCTATAATGGCACAATGTACTGGTCATAGAACTTAATGTATGGTATAATCTTAGCACATTCAGACTAAGAGATGTCACTCAATTTGCTAAAGAAGAAACACTGAAAGCAATTCTTGGATTTGAACCAAAGTCTGTGATACTCAGTTTCTTTCTTTTGCTGTGCCTCTACTCTTCAATGGCTCATACCAGTCCAGTAAGCATTTGACTTTCCCTAAATGTTTTGAAACGTATTAATTTGATTCCATGTAAAATCTAGATTCCTCAATTTCTCAGGCTTTGCCTGTGCTTAAAAATTGCTTTTGCCATTAATTTTCCAGGAAACTGTTCTTTGCTAATTCGAATGACTCTACCCCTGTGCCTGCCACCTTTGTTTTCATTACCTGAGGTGGGTTTTATGAGCGAACACCCCCAGCTCCTTTCTCTCCCTCTAGTTGCTCTTCACCCTCAGGTTGTCGTCCTTGCTGTGACCTTACCTTCTGTCGTAACTCACAGCTCCAGCGTAGGCAGCCTCTGGCTCTGACTCCAGGCACCCCCTCACGCAGCACCTTTGCCGCTTCTGTCACTTCTCCAGCCCCCCTTCCCCTTGTGGCTTCTCCTCAGGAGCATCGCGGTAAATGGAAACAAGATCCAGGCTAGTGTCAACCAAAAACTAAGAGTCACATATTATCTCTACACCTTCTGTTTTCTGACATCCAACAATACATCAGATTTACTGATTCAATTTCTTTTCTATCTCTTAAGTCTAATCTTCGGCCATGACAGCGCCCCTGCAGCAGGCCGCCTTCATCTTTCACAGAGAGCACAATGACAAATGCCACTGATTCTCCTGCTCCACAGCTTCCTCTGCAGGCCACTCGCTGTCTTAAAATTGTCCCCATTTATTTTATTTTATTTTATTTTATTTTATTTTATTTTAAAAGTATAAGAACAAAAACATATTAACAAACAGACACAAAGCAGCATAAGAATAGTACAATCAAAACTGAGTTACAGACAAGGTGACAGGGAATCAACAATGGTTGCTGCATTACATATTGATAACTTCAAAGTGTATATTCAGGAAAACAGATATAGACATGCACAATTGATCAATTAATCGTCAACTATTCCTTACAATAAAGTGACCTAAGTCGGTAGTATAACTATGTTAGATATGCTGCATATACACACATACTTACTTACATACATATATAATTATCCCTTCCTTTTTCATTTCTTTTTCCTTTTCTTTTCCTTCCTCTCTTTTAATATAATTTTTCTTTTCAAAGTGTGAAAGCAAAAAGAACTACATCAACAACAACAGAAAAAGAAATGGAAAGCATTAACAAAGAGACACAAAGTAGCACAATAACCGTATAGCCAGAATTGAATTATAGACAAAGCAACAGAAAACCAACAATAGTTGTTGCATTGCATATTGATATCTTCAAAATGTATGCTCAGAAGAACACATATAGGCATACAAGATTGATCAAACAACCAGTCATCAACTATTCCTTGCCATTAAGTGACATAAGACAATAGTAGAACCATGTTAGCCATCCTTCACATATGTATATACATACATACATACATACATACATAAATACATACATACATACATACATTTTTGCCTCTTTCTTTTCCCCATTTACTTTAAATGTAAACCAGATCGTGCTACTTGGAAACCCAAAGATATGGAGCAGTATCTTCCTTTGGGGAGGGCGATATAAAAATTTCAGTATGCCTGTTGAGTCCTTCAAAACGTGACACCCTTAGCCATCCCATCTCCCTTTATTTATAAAAAGCGAGCCCTCT
Organism: Dinomys branickii; assembly: GCA_004027595.1. Lineage (NCBI taxonomy): Eukaryota > Metazoa > Chordata > Mammalia > Rodentia > Dinomyidae > Dinomys > Dinomys branickii. The sequence goes on along the minus strand of PVLD010005834.1, from coordinate 20,105 downwards.
GTAAGCTCACGTGTCTTCTGTATTCTTCAACATGGCCTGTTCTCCTCTTTCTCTGATTTTGAACATGCCGATCCCTTTGTCTGAAGCACCCTGCTCTTGCTGCATTTCACCCCCATGTCTCAAATTCTTGAATATCCATTCTCAGTGAGACTTTAATGACCTCTGGAACATGTTAGACCCCCAAACCTGTATATTATATGCCCCTGTGTTTTCTCTATTACAACTTTCATCATAGTTCATTTTCATTACCTCTTTAATGTTGCATTTCATTCATAACAGGAACATTCAAGGAGACTCAAAGTGCTTTCTCTGTTTTTTTTTTTGGTCATATTTGTGGAGTATGAAAGCATGACTTCTATAAAAATAGTCACCATACAATAAATATTTAATGAACATCATGCTTATTTCAATAAACAACTGTTGTAAGTAAGTCAACTGAAGCAGCACATGTCTGCGAACTTGCATCTGACCCCAAGGGGTTTACAGTAGGAAGGAAAGGCAGAATTGTCAAGAGTTCTTTCACAACCGTTCCATCAAAAGCACTCTGCAATGCTGGCAGCAACCTAAGGAACAGGTTTCCCGCATTTATCTTAAAGAGAGCAAGAGCTTCGTATGTGGACACCTAAAAGCACTGATGACAGAGGGGAAAATGGTATTTTTATAATTATTAATTTTTCCTGTAATCAGTAATATAGAAACACTTCTCAAATAAAAAATGAAAAGAGACATCACTAATGTAGAATGTTAAGGAAATCAGGACAATGGTCAGAGGCAGTCACCGAGCAGGAGGACATGCTTGCAGAGCGAGTGTGAGATGCTCACCCAGGAGCTCCAGGCTGCTCAGGATGAATCAGGGATGCTTAGAGAATGGGAACAGAGGTACCTCACTTTGCTGCTGTGTCCTTACTGATATGAACAATTTCTGTGTATGGGTAGCACAGAGAAAACTTGAAATGAGAGTTAAGTGAAGAGCCAGTCTTCTGTAGGTAAGTTGTTTTCCTTAATCAATCTTTCTGGATTTTGGATGAGAACATTAAAGTATTTTAATTAAAGTAGGAAGATGTATTACTTGAGCAGAGATAATTTTCTACTGTAAAGAGCCATTTCATTTGAATCTCATATTTTTAAATTTAATATCAATACTCTTAATTGTGAGTTATGTCACATAGAAGACAAAATTTTCATTCAATTAAATGCTCAAGTTCAACAAAAGCAAGTTTCACTTTAGTATTCTTGGAGTTTTCAATAGACCAGAAAAACAAAAAAAACTTTTGAGACAGTGTCTCATGCATAGTTCATGACAACCTTGAACTCATGGTGTGGACCAGGCTGGCCTTGAGCTCATGGCAATTCTCCTACCTCAGCCTCCCAAGTTCTGGGATTACAGGCACATGCCACTGATATGGCTAGCTAGTCCATCGAGAAAGGCACTCACAAGAAAACCAAACAAGCATGAATGAACTAAGCTTTATTGGAGTCAGGCGACTGATGGTCCTAAACAGGAGCCAGAGATGTCTGCCCTGATCTGGGTCTCACTTTCAGTTCAAGTACATTTTAGATTTTTCTAGTAGCCATTACCTAATTTGGGTGAATCTTACAAGAATGTCACACAATTATCACAAAGTTTACTTCTCCCAGTTCAGACAGCCAAATTCCAAATGATCATTGCACTTTAATGTTTAGCCCACTTCCCAGTGTGTCCTGTTTGCTCTGTTCCCATTTTGTGACTCTACTCTGAGGTGATAACTGACCAAGGCCGCTGAGTGAACTACAGCATAAGTAGACTTTAAGTGACTTCAATATCCAGTTAAAAACAGAAGATGGGGTGTCTCTTGCCCTATCGCAACAATACTCAGCAGACTAGTAATTTGTGTTTCAGAACACTTTTATCTACTTTTACTTATGGTGTAGATTCAAAGGAAATATTTCTGTGTTTCTTTTTAATAAAAGCACAAAAACATATTAACAAACAGACACAAATTAGCATAAGAAATAGTACAATCAAAGCTGATTTACAGACACAGTGACATGGACTCAACAATGGTTGTTGCTTTACCTATTGATATCTTCAAAGTGTATATACATGAACACAGATAGAGACATACGAAATTGGTCAAACAATTAATCATCTCAACAACAGAAAATCACAAAAAACAGAAAACAAAATACAAAAATAAAATAAAATAACAATAAAAACCAACAATAGCTGCTGCTTTGCATATCGATATCTTCGAAGTGTGTGCACAGGATAACACATACAGACATACAAGATTGATCGAATAACCCATCGTCAATTATTCCTTAGCATTAATTGATATAATACACTAGTAGAAATATGTTAGCCCTCCTGCACATATGTATATACATATATACATACATAGATTTTTGGCTCTTTCTTTTCTCCTTTCCCTCGTCCCATCTGTTCTTTGTTTTTGAACAGATTTCCTTCATGTCTCTTAGTTTATATTCCCACCCTCAGGTTCTTACACCAATGATACAATACATTGCCTGCACATGTACCGCTGATTTATTTCACTTATGAGTATGGACTCCAGTTTTGACCATTTGCCTACAAAGTCCCCAAAACTGTCTTTCTTTATAGCTGAATAATGTTCCATTATATAAAAATGCCACAATTTTTTAATCCAGTCTTCTGTAGATGGACACTTGGGTTGCTTCCACATTTTAGCTATTACAAATTGCGCTGTTATAAACATGGGTGCACATATATCAGAATGATATGATATTTTCAGATCTTCTGGGAAAATACCCAGAAGGGGAATAGCTGGTTTGAATGGAACCTCCAAACCTAGTTTGCTGAGAAATCTCCAAACTGTTCTCCACAGTGGTTGCACCAGTCTGCATTCCCACCAGCAGTGTAATAGAGTCCCTATTTCTCCACAACCTTGCCAGCACTTGTTATTGGATGACTTTTTCATACTGGCCAGTCTTACTGGGGTGAGATGAAATCTTGATGTTGTTTTTATTTGCATTTCTCAAAAGACTAAGGATGTGGAACATTTTCTCATATATTTATTTGCCATTTGTATTTCTTTATCTGAGCAGTGTGTATTCATCTCAGATGCCCATTTCTGAATTGGGTCTTTGAATTTGGACAGGTACATGTTTTTTAATTCTTTATATGTTCTAGATAGCAGTCCTTTGTCTGACGGACAGTCAGCTAGGATTTTTTTCCGAATTTGTGGGTTTTCTTTTTACTTTGCTGGTGATTTCTTTAGACGTACAAAAACTTTTCAGTAGGATGAGGTACCAATTATTGATTCTTTGAAGTATTTCCCTTGCAGTTTCATTTTTGTTCATGAACTCTCTGCCTACTCCTATGCCTTCAAGATTTTTACCTACTTTCTCTTCCAATAGATTCAGAGTTTCTGTTTTAATATTGAGGTCTGTGATCCATTTTTTTTTAGCATAAAAAATAGTTCAATCAAAACTGATCTACAGAAAAGGTGACATGGGCTCAACAGTGGTTGTTGCTTTACCTATTGATATCTTCAAAGTGTATATATATATATGAACCCAGATGCAGACATGCAAAATTGGTAAGACAATTAATCCTCTCAACAGCACAAACACACACACACACACACACACACACACACACACAAAACCAAGCCAAAAAAAAACCAAAAAAAACCACCAATAGTTGCTGCTTTGCATATTGATATCTTCAAAGTGTGTGTTCAGGATAACACATACAGACATACAAGACTGATCAAATTTAAGTGATATCATACAATAGTAGAACCATGTTAGCCCTCCTGCACATATGTATATTCATATATACATACATACATTTTTGTCTTTTTCTTTTCTCCTTTCCTTCGTCCCATCTGTTCTTTGTTTTTGAACAGATTTCCTTCATGTCTCTTAATTTATATTCCCGCCCTCAGGTTCTTACACCAGTGATACAATACGTTGCCTGCACATGTACCACTGATTTATTTCACTTATGAGTATGGACTCCAGTTTTGACCACTTGCCTACAAAGTCCCCAAAACTGTCTTTCTTTATAGCTGAATAATATTCCATTGTATAAAAATGCCATTTTAACCTGAGTTTGGTGCATGGTGATAGACTGGGGTCTATTTTCAGTTTTCGGCAAGAGGCAAGCCAGTTTTTCCAGCACCATTTATTAAACAAGCCTTCTTTTTTCCAGTGGGTTTGGTTGACCCCTTTGTCAAATATTAGGTAGCTGAGGGGGTTTTTCGTTATGGTTGCATCTTCCAGCCTGTTCCACTGATCCTCAGGAGTGTATTTTAGCCAGTACCAGGTTGATTTTATTACAGTAGCTTTGTAGTATAATTTCAGGTCAGGGATTGTGATTCCACCTGATTTGTCCTTATTGCCCAGGATTGCTTTTGCTATTCTGGGTCTCTTCTGGTTCCGGATGAATTTGAGGCATATTTTCTCTAGATCTGTGAGGTATGCTAATGGTTTTTTAATGGGAATTGCATTGAATCTGTACAACAGTTTTGGTAGTATGGCCATTTTTACAATGTTAGTTCTTCCTAACCATGAGCAGGGTATGTTTTTCCATTTATTGAGATCCTCTTCAATCTCCTTTTTCAGAGTACTGTAGTTTTCACTGAATAAATCTTTCACGTTCTTTGTTAGATTGATTCCTAAGAATTTGAATTTCTTGGTTGGTATTGTAAAGGGTATGGTTTCCTCGATTTCTCCCTCAGTCTGTTTGTTTTTCATGTATAGGAATGCTATTGATTTTTGGGTGTTGACTTTGTATTGCTATTGTAAAGGGTATAGTTTCCTCGATTTCTCTCTCAGTATGTTTGTTGTTCATGTATAGGAATGCTATTGATTTTTGGGTGTTGACTTTGTATCTGGCTATGCTACCGAACTTGTCAATTAATTCCAGGAGTTTTCTTGTGGAGTTTTTGGGGTCCTCCATGTATAATACCATGTCATCTGCAAATGGTGGTAGTTTGACTTCTTCCTTTCCTATCCTTATTCCATTTATTTCTCTCTCTTCTCTGATTGCTCTGGCTAGTGCTTCCAGAACTATGTTGAATAGGAGTGGTGACAATGGACATCCTTGTCTTGTTCCTGACTTTAAAGTGAAAGTTTTCAGTGTATGTCTATTTAGTATGGTGTTGGCTGTTGGTTTGTTATAGATGACTTTGATAAGATTGAGGTAGCGGCCATCTATTCTTATTTTTTCTAAGGTTTTTAACATGAATGTATGTTGAACTTTATCGAAAGCCTTCTCTGCATTTATTGAGATGATCATGTGATTTTTGTCTTTGACTGTATTGATATAGTGTATTACATTAATTGATTCACGAATATTGAACCATCCCTGCATTCCTGGAATGAATCCTACCTGGTCATGGTGTATAATTTTCCTATTGATTCGCTGCAGTCTGTTTGCCAACATTTTGTTGAGTATCTTTGCATCTGTGTTCATTAGAGAGATTGGCTGTAGCTCTCTTTCTTGGTTGGGTCCCTCTCTGGTTTTGGTATCAGTATAATACTTGCCTCCAGAAATGTGTTGGGGAGAATTGCTTCCTTTTCGATCTCGTTGAAGAGTTTGAGGAGTGTTGGCATTAGATCTTCTCTAAATGTTTTGTAGAATTCTGCTGTGAATCCATCAGGGCCTGGGCTTTTCTTTGTTGGTAAGTTTTTAATGACGTTTTCAATCTCATTAATTGATATTGGGTTGTTCAGGATTTTTACGTCTTCCTGATTCAATTTTGGCAATTTGTACCTTTCTAGGAATCTGTCCATTTCTTCTGTATTTTCTATCCTATGGGAATACAGATTTTCAA
>PVLD010005834.1:0-14201 GCA_004027595.1 Dinomys branickii | reverse complement strand
GCTTCATCCTTTTCATTCCTTATTGCATGAATTTGAGATCTTTCCCTACTTTTTTTGATAAGGTTGGCTAGGCGTTTATCAATTTTATTTATTCTTTCAAAGAACCAACTCTTTGATTCACTAATTTTTTTGTAGAGTTTTCTTCATCTCAATTGCATTAATTTCTGCCCTGAGTTTTATAATCTCCTCCTTTCTTTCGGTTCTTGGTTTGGCTTGTTGCTCTTTTTCTAAGAGTTTGAGGTGTATCATCAGGTTATTTATTAGCTATCTTTCTATTTGCTTTGTATATGATTTCATTGCTATAAATTTCCCTCTGAGGACTGCTTTCATTGCATCCCACAGATTTCGGTAGGTTGTACTTGCGTTTTCATTTATTTGTAGGTAGTTTTTCATTTCTTCTTTAACTTCTTTTGTGACCCATTTGTTATTCAGGAGGTTGTTGTCTAATTTCCAAGTGTTTATGTGGTTTTTGGAGTTCTCTTTGTCATTAATTTCCAATTTTATTGCATTGTGGTCCGATAATATGCATGGGATAATTTCAATTCTTTTGCATTTAGGTAGATAAGCTCTATGGGCTAGAATGTGGTCTATTTTACAGAAAGACCCATGTGCAGCTGAGAAAAATGTGTATTCTGATGTTGTGGGGTGGAACACTCTGTATACATCTACTAAGTCCATTTGTTCACACTATTGGTTCAGGTCTGTTATCTCTTTGCTGAGTTTCTGTCCGGTTGACCTGTCTCTTTGCATCAAAGGGGTGTTTAGGTCCCCTATTACAATAGTGTTATTAGTTATTTGAATTTTCACGTCTGTTCAGGTTTGACTTGTAAAGTTAGATGCTCCATAGTTTGGTGCATAAATGTTTAGGATTGTTACCTCTTCCTCTTGCAGCTTTCCCCTAACTAGTATGTAATGGTCTTCTTTATCTCTTTTGATTGTTTTTGGTTTGAAGTTTACATTGTTTGCAAACATAATAGCTACCCCTGCTTTTTTTCTGTGGACCTGTTTCATGGAGAATTGTTTTCCACCCTTTTGCTTTCAATCTGTGGATTTCCTTTTGAGTAAAATGTGTTTCCTGTATACAGCATATCGTTGGATTATGTTCCTTAATCCACTCTTCCAATCTTTTCCTTTTGACTTTTGAGTTGAGGCCATTTACATTAATGGTTATCATGGTTATGTGTTGGCTTATTCTAGTCATGTTATTTACTTATTGTTTTCCTTCTTTTTCTAACTGTTTACTTGCTTGCTCTGTTTAGGTAGTTATTTCTATTGTTGTTCTTGGGATTGTGGTCTCTTTTTTCTCTGTCTAGAATATCTTTTAGTGCTGTTTGCAATTCTGGTTTGGCACTCATGAAGTTCTTCAGTTGTTCTTTGTCGTGGAAATATTTTATTTCTCCATTGAATTTGAGAGATAGTTTTGCAGGATACATCAGTCTAGGTTGGAATTTGTTTTGTCTCAGAAGCTGTAATACCTCGCTCCAAGCTCTTCTTGATTTCATGGTTTCCGTTGAGAAGTCTGCTGTGATTCTGATGGGCTTTCCTTTATTGGTGATCTGTTTCATTTCTCTAGCAGTTTTTAATATTGTGTTATTTTGCTAGATGTCTGGGATCTTGACTGTTATATGTCTGTGTGTGTTTTTTCTTTGGGTTATGGATCGTTGGGGTTCTATATGCCTCAATTAACTGAACTTCAGTATCTTTTACCTTGCTTGGGAAATTTTCTGCTATTATTTCAGCAAATATTCTTTTTATATCATTTGTGTGGTCTCCTACTGTTTCACTCACTCCTATAACTCGAGTATTGTTACGTTTTGCCTCATCTTGGGGCTGTTGGATTAATTTTTCTTGTGTCTTTGATGATTTTATGAGATCCTTCCTTTCTTGCTCATATGCTGCCATGCTGTCTTCAAGGTCTGAGATTCTATCTTCGGTTTCATTTAAGCGGTTTTGCAAGCTTTCAGTGGAAGTTTTCAAATCCTGGCATTCTCTTTGGACCTCTTTCATTCTTTGTAATTCATTCCTAAATTGCTCTTGTACAGTTTCCATTTGTTTCCTATTTTCTTCTAGTCTTTTATCTATTTCTTCTCTATGTGTACGGAACATTTCTTCCGTTATTGTTTTCAGTTCGTTTTTTGTCTGAGAGATCATTGCAGGTATGTGGCTTATTTCTGCTTTAAGATCTTTTATGGCCTGTTGGAGTTGTTTCATTTCGGATGCAATCGTTTCATAACTTGCAGGTATGTGGCTTCCTGGTTCCCCTGTGTCCTCGCATTCAAAACTTGTTCTGGGTGGGGTTGAGTTCTGAGACTGCGTTTTGTTCCTCTGTTTTCCCATTTTTGGGTATCAGATTCAAAATGTTGAGCTATAAATTCCCCAGGCAGTTCAGCAGGCAAAGGTCTGCTGTAGCGGGTGCTCCAATGACTCCTTCTCTTTGTGAGAATGTCCCCTAAGCTTTTTGCTGAGAGATCCACTTAAAAGGCTGTTCAGATATTGCTTTGTGGACCTCGCTATTCCCTACCCCGAGACCTGGCTGGGGCACATAAACAGCTCATCGCCCCAGGGACCCTGCAGGCAGGGGGCCTCTCAGGTGTTCCTCCAAGTGTGGAGCTCCTCCCCCACTCAAAAATCCCATCGGGGCGCCCAGCCAGCTCTTCCATCCTGGGGACAGTGCAGTCAGAAGTGCTGCTCGGATGTCCCTCGCTGGGCAGAGATTCTCCCCATCTCAAAAGATCCGGTCCTGGTGCCCAATCAACTCACCCTGGGATCGTGCAGGCAGGAAAGCCGCTCAGATGTATCTCCTTGGGTCGAGCTTCTTCCAGACTCAGAAATCCTGTTGCAGTGCTCACTCGGCTCACCCATTCCGAGATCCATGCCGGCAGGAGATTCCGGCACTCCCCCGCCTCCTCGGCGTTCTCGCGGGAGCCGCCGACACTCTCCGGTTGAGGATGCCGCCGGCTGCAGGATCGGGGCTCTGAGTAGGATCCTGTTCAGTTGTGTGGATTAGCGCAGTCTGCCCGAGGAGCGTGTTCTCCGAGTTTGCTCTGCTCCGCCGCCTCCAAAAATTCCTGATCGGGGCCACCTATGCCCGTTGGGGTTTGGGAGATGGGCGGGTCCGTCCCGCCGCGATCGCACTCGGAGTTGTGTGGGACCAGGCCGAGCCACGGCCCACGCAGTGCCGATCACCTAGGGCACCCAGCTCTCAGGGCCCGCCCACTTCTCACCATGACTTATCCAGCTGACCCGTTAATGCTCAGGCAGCGCAGAGCAACACATTCAGTTGGAATTTCGCAGCTGCAGACTCGGCATCTGCGCGCGAAAGATGGGTCTCCGGGAGAGTTTCCCTCTGCCGCTCACCTGGTCGCCATCTTCCCGGAACTCCCTATTTCTGTGTTTTTATTTATTCATCTATAAAACAAATTTGTATAAGTTAAAGACCTAATAGTAATCTTCTATAAAACCCTAAAAGTTATCTACATTTTAAATTTGACACTCTAAAATGAGAAGGGAGAACAGCAGTCTCAGTTACTGTACCATGCACTCCTTGCGGTGCCCTGAGCTGTGCCATCTGATTGCCCAATCCAACAAGCAAGCCCCATTTCATAAAAACTAAGTGGATTTTCTCTAAGGATTTTCTCTGTCAAAGAAAAGAGTCAGTGGTTCACCTCCCTGGTAAAAATCGGAAAATATTAAGAGAGAAAAAGCACACCCACCATGATATATACATGCACATACCATTTCCTCTGCTAATAAGAAGTAACATAATGTGTGATTTTACTGAAGTAGGAATAGATTAATCTTTGGAAATATATAAAAAAATCATAAGGAGTAATAAATGTCACTAAGAAGAGAAATGGGACATCTAGTTATAATGAACAAAAAAGTAATAAACAAGTTAAAATGTTAAGGTCAAAATAAGTAGATTTATAACCATTTTACTTGAAGAATTCTATTTCTAACCCAAGTGCTACCAGTATGCTCCAGTCCATGTTTACTTGCTGACTGTCCTGAATTAAATACATAAAAGGCATTGACTAGTTATGATGACCATGAGACATGGGAGAATGACAGTATTTTCTATATGACAAAGGCAGCTGCTTAAATACATATTTTCTTTTATAGAATAAAATGCCTATGATGTAAATGGGAGAAATTACAGCTCATTCCATTTCAGGCTGCTATAAAAAGTATCTTAATATGGATAATTTATGCAGTACAGAAATCTCTTTCTTTTTTTTATGTGTCACAGAGAACAGAATTTATTGTTTTGTCTTGGGCTCGGGAATGTTGCAAAACATAGTTGTTGGATAATTCTGCTTGTGACTAAAGCTATTTTCTTTCTTTTTAAAAAGTTAATTAAATTTATTGGTACATTTTAGATATACAGAAATTTAGTTCTCATAGTTCTAAAGATGGAGCAGTCCTAGATCATGGCACCAGCAGACTTCAGTGTCTGGGACAGACCCGCTGCTCAGAGATGGCACCGTCTAAACGTCCTTACATGTTGGTGGGGAGGTGGACAGATAAAGGCTCCTTCTTCTGAAGTGATAGGATAACCAGGCAGCCCTCAGACACCTCTTTTTATGAGGACATTCATCCCACTCATATGGTTGAGCTCTCAAGACTTAATCTCTTCCCAAAGGCCTAAGTTATTACTATTTCCATGGTGAATTAAATTTCAGGGTGAATTTTGGAAGGAGAAAAGCCTTCAAACCTAAGGAAACCACAAACTTCCATTTGCATAGTGAATAAATCACCTCCTGTGGCCCATCCTTTCTTGAAAGAAGAGAGAGAGAGACAGTAGTAGGCCTTTTAAAGAGGTGAACTCATTTCAGATGGACACTCAGTACTTGGAAGAGTACAAAACTTCTGCATTCCGACACTGTGCACTGGGGAGTAGTAAGGATACAACTTGAGAGAACATGAGAAGGAGCTCACTGCAGATAAATATGCAACCTGAAAATGTGCTCCGTGTGAGAGCTGGTACTTTGTTATGGTGATGAAAGCGCCTCTAAAGCAAAGTGCTCTGTAAGAGACCCAGTAGCAAATGCTTACGGTTTTGCGTGCAACTACTGAAGTCTGCATCTGCAGCATCAGTTCAGCTGCAAACGGTGCATGGTTTCTTTCCAATAAAAATTTACAAAAAGGGATCATAGCCCAAATTTAACTTATGAGCTATGTTTCCAAAGCTGTTCCATTTAGAAAGTAAGTAGCATATTTACGAAATCTACAAAATACTTTCCAATATTTTATCCTCCAAAACCAGAATTTATCTCTCACTCTCTCTCTCTCTGCTTCTATCTCTCCCTCTCCCTCCTTTGCTCTACCTCCCTCCCTCTCTCTCTCTCTCTCTCTCTCTCTCTCTCTCTCTCTCTCTCTCTCTGTCTCTCTCTCTCCATATATATTTACGTGTATGGATAAACATATGAAGGAACAATACAGTAACCATGGTAACCAGTGAGAATCACCAGAGTAGACATCTGACATTCACAGGCTCACTTTATCCTCAGGACGATTCATAAAATACACACTCCACAGACACTCACAGTTCACAAGGGAGAAAACAAAGCCGTAAAAAACCTTGAATAGTTTTTTGAAAATCGCACATGCAGTTAGTGGGAGAGCCAGGAGTTGGACCACAGCAATCTAATTCCATGGCCCATGGCATTGATTACTTGACTTCTCTGGGAGCAATAGTTAAACTGTGATTATAAGTCTATTCTTTTTCCAATCTTTGCTTTATTTCACCTGTAAGTGGGTATCTCAGACAAGGGATAGGTGAAATTCCTTCTAATGCTAAGTTTTTAATTTTGACACGTCATGTACCTGCTTTATCTTTTTGATTCATTTTACCCCGAGCTTCAGTATGGTAAGGAGTAAGGAGTTATGTATACACATTTTGGATTTGTAGTTCTTTTCAATGAAAAATTATATGATTCTGTAAAATGTTATTGCATGTTAACCCAATTACTGTACTGAGACAAATGTGAAATAGGGCCTTTGTGTTAAATGGACTTCATTTACTGTAAATCCTCTCACATTGCTGTTGTATGGCGCTCAGAGGAAAACAACCCTTCCTTCCATGGTGCCACATTCCCAGACAGGATGGCTGCACTGTTCATTATGTGTTCTCTCACAAAATGCACACTGATACTTGCGTTTAATCACTTTACTCCAGAGCATTAAAACTAATAGCCCTTATTTCAAGCACATGAAAGTCCGTGGAGGCTACTCCAAAACCATATGTTACTGGCATTCTGTTTCTAAGTGAATATAATGTAATAATATGAATATCTGCTCTCTGAGGTCCAAGAAAAAAGTGCTTTCTCAAAATTTGAGTTTATCATGGAGTGTGAAGCTCTTGCCAAAGAAAAATTATCCAATGTGGCAACATTTCTCTGCATTGCTGAATGAAATTAATATATCAATAGTATGAAGTATTATGTTAATTAAACTTATACATCAAAAATGGTAAGATACGATAAGGTGAATGGTTATTGTGTAGTACAAACAATAGTTTTAAAGCCAGAGCCCTAGTCATAGTACTGAACCATACAGGTCTCTCATCTCTGTAAATTTCACTTTACTTTGATATTATTCCTCAAAAACAGATTTATGCTGCAAGTAAAATTCCTATAGTTTTTTCTTTATTTTTTTCATTTTACAGAAAATAAAAAAAGAAAAATCAAGATTATTTTTCCATATGTAGGAATACAAGCCAGCACCATAGTCATCTTGTGTTCTGTATATTTCCAGCCTATGATAAAGGCTGATGTAAAGCATTGTTCTTAACACAGTTGGCATGTGTATAACACAAGACACATTTTATGAGAATCAACCCACACTTCAATGACATAGAACATCAAACTGTCAGACTTTGCTAGTTCACTTTTCTAGTATATCAATTTATCCTCCAGAGACTGACTGCAAAGAACATCCCACAGAAAGTGCCAAACACTCACCCAGGGGATAATTTTCTTGTCTGGAACTAAGCCCCCAGCACCAGTTCTGAATGGGGAGGGATCTCTGGTGGAGTAGAAATCCTCACTAGAAAATGTTTCCAGTTATTACCTCTCACATCATATCACCATGACAAGACCATTTAGCATTTGGAGATGATTAAGTTTTCACACACTTCAATTCTATGCTACCTTCTGTTTTCTTTCATTTTAAACAAAACAGCTGCTCTGGCATTCGCCTCTTTAAGGTATTCGGATCATCAAACAGCGTTTCCATTTGATCTCACAGACTGGTACTCATGGGCTTCGCACTAATTAAGGATGATAAGGTGAAAGTGAGAGAGAGGGTCCAAATCGCTCATCTAATAGTAAGAGAGTGTGTTCTTCAAAATAAGCAAGTGCTACAGTAACTTTAAAGTAACCCCCTGACACTTTGAAGTTTGTTTGTTGTACTGGCAAGTGGAAAATGAGACCCAGCCAACACAGGCATTAGCATGTCAAAGAACAGACTTCATTTTCGCTGTGAGAAGTGTATTTGAAGTCAGTGTCGTGGTACTCTGGAGGCAGCTGAATTGTGCATGCTGTTATTCCAGATGTGCATTGTCTCTGTAGAAATACGATTTCACAGCCATTAACCATGTTAAGTTCATCAAGAGATAATTATAGCAGAATGCCTGACAGCCATGTTTCAAAATCTTGATAGAAGGTTTTCCTATTGATTAACTTCTTGATTCTTGTTACCTTAATATTAGATTGCTACTTGTTATAAATAGATAGGCCTGAAAGAATTAGCTTTGTCTAATCCTGCTATTGAATATTCCACAGAAACATTTTTAATATTTATAGTTCCATACTATTATATCTCTGTGCAGTAGTTGGAAATGTTGGCTGAGTTTCTTTTATTCTAAAATATATGTGCAGGTAGCTTTTAATTAGGAAAAGCAGTGAGGATTGCCAGAGAAAGCAAACATATGTTGGCATAAATGTTTCCTAGACATTTTCATGTAAGATAAACTAGCTTCTTGTCATTACACCTAGCTGAATTGAGTGAAAGCCTGAAAAATTTAGCGAACAAACTACTAAAAGATAGAAAAATAATGAGAAATTGCCTTTAAACTTGGAGATCATTTTTTTCTAAATTTAAAATAGCAAAGGTGAACACAGGAACTCAATGAACTCCCAATTACTAAAAAGAAATAAACAACGTTTCTATTCTCCCTCCCTTAACCACTTCTTAAGATCCTGCATACAAGGAAAGCATCTTGGCAGATCCAAAATTTAAGCTAGAATAATCATCCCCAGAACTGACTCCCTTTATGACCAAGGTTCCATGTCCAGTGTAAATATAAATGAGTTTTCCATGATTTGGTGATTGATTCCAGACAGTCCTGCTACTTGCTTTTTTAGGGGTATAAATAAAATAAGTAAACAATTAGTTATCACTTGGGACTAAGTGTTATTACACCTTTTCACAAGATATTTCAAATTAAAAAGTAAAAAGAAATCATAGATTTTTTAAAATTTCAACATTTTAGTATTTAAATTTTGTTCTGTTTATTTAGTAATTTAAAGAAATATTCTTGGATATAGAAGTGAAACATGACTGTTTAACTCATTGAATAGCAAAAAGCTTAGGAGAAAAATGCTTCTTTTTATGTTTTAACACTACCTGCTTTATAAAATTCCTATACCATACCCCTCATACCTAGCAATCTACCTAAAATTCCATTGATCATAATCTACAAAACAATGCCGTGTTTTTCAGGTTCTGATGTCTTATGTAAGGATACGTTATTATTTGTTTTTTATTCATTTTATTTCAGGCATTTCAACCTGACTTCAATAAAAAACAATTCTGAGAAAAAGAAAAAGAGATAAAAAGATATTTGTGAAACTTAGCCAAGATTTATTTTCCAAGCAAAGGAAGCAACAGAAGAGAATGCTAGTTGTAAAAGAAATATACACCACAGAAGTAAAACAGGGTAGTCCGATCTACAAGGAAATGTAATTAAAGAGATACACCATCCTATATCTCACACAAATAAAGAAAAGTTTTTCAGACGACCAGAATCACATAATAAATGTCTATAAAGATCCTTTTCATATTCTAATTTCATTTCAGTTTACCCAATTTCCCAAGTTTTCTTGTATTACTGAAATAATTTTACAAGAAAATAAGACTTAATACTGTGTATATAAGTAACTCTAGACAATTAAAATGTCCAGATGCACAGGGCAACCGATCATGGGAAGGACATGGTAACCCAGTTTTTGGCAATAAACACTTCTCTAGAGAAGGGAGAACGTTACACAATTTTCCTATGCCACCAAATAGGCCTCTGCATTGCCTCACATTTAACGTGGTCTGTACAGTAATATACTTGCTAATTCTGTTGTGAAATTCTGACTCATCTTTTTTGTGATCCAAGCCTTATGAAATTGGGACTATAATATAATGTGAAGACTAACTTTATGCAGGTACAGGAAAAATCATGTCAGTAATAAATTTATGCTATTTAGACAATTTTATGAGCTTTTATGTAAGTGAAAGAAACACAATTCTGTTAAAATTAATTTTATTCACAGGTAACCTGTTCCAGGAGCAAAAGTAGAAGGGAGAATACTTCTGGTAAAATCAATATTGATTTCTCTTTATATTCTAAGTCTGTCATGTCAGACCCTGGTGTGATCCAAGGAGGCCAAGAGCTGAGGCAGAAGGGTAGCAAGTTTGAGCTCAGCCTGGGCAACCTAACACGGAGCCACATCCTCTTCAAAAAAGTGGCTGCGTTTATAGGTGAGTGGAGAAGTCCTGGGTTCAGTCCCTAGGACAGAAAAGAAAAAAAGAAAACACCGAAAGCTGTTATTCATAGAATCCCTTGCACTAAAACTATTGAAAACTATTGATCCTATATCTTGTCTGATTGTAAAAGTAATACACCCAGCTTTGGTAAGCACAACAAAGTGTAAAAATCCCTCTATTAGAGAAGAAACTAACTTAATCTTATTTCTCTCTCTCTCTCTCTCTCTCTCTCTCTCTCTCTCTCTCTCTCTCTCTCTTTCTCTCTCTCTGTATATATATATATATATGTGTGCGTGTGTGTGTGTAAATATGCACATTTATTAAGAGTCTATTCACATATCTAATTAGATAAAGTTCATGTAACGTGAGACATTCAAATTAAATCTTAATTTTTTTCAACTTTCTGTAACTATCAAGACCATTTTCTCCTGTCTATAAAGATTAATCAAAAGATGATTTCAAGAACACCAGTCTGTCTCATTCCCAACTGTTCCCTGGCATGTGTGCACATATTTCCCCAATACAGATGACTGAAGGTGGAGGGGTGAGAATAATTTTAATTAAATTAAATATTTTTGCAGCACAATCCACACTCACACGTCTTTTTAGTCAAGAAGCCATTGATTTCTTCAATTCCATTTGAAAACTATTTTCTTGCATCTTTAGTACCTTTCACAGTCTTCCCCAGCACATGCACCAGTGTGTCAATTCAGCACTTGTGTGCCAGTGAAGCCATCTGAACAGCATAAGCAGTGTAATGTCTATGCCTCTCTCAGTTGTTTGGACTCAAATTGCAGCTACCAACAGCCCTGAGAGTTACATAATTGGAAGTAAAGAGACTTCTTGCTGCTTATCTTTTCCCTCAAAAACGTGATTACTCAAAGCTCAATGCTACTGATTGTCAGAAAATTGCTAGTTCGAAATTCCATGTAGAATTTTGTAATATGTATTTATCTGCATATGCAATGCTAGATAGAAATTTTTGTTGTTGTTGTTGTTGTTGTTTTTTGGCGGTACTGGGGATCGAACTCAGGACCCTGCGCTTGCTAGGCAGGCGCTTATTCCACTGAGCTATATCCCCAGCCTGCATATGCAATGCTAAATAGTATGTTTCCATGCATTTTTCCACAGAAATAAAATATTTTTGAATCCAAATTTCATGGCTTTTGTTTTTTCTTTTTTGGTCTTTTTGAGGCAGGGTCTCACTACACAGTTTAGGCTGGCCTTGAATTCACTTTGTAGCTCAGGCTGGTCTTGAACTTGCAGAGATCTTCCTGCCTCAGCTTTCTGAGTACTGGATTACAATTATGTGCCACCACACTCAGTAAAACCAACAACATTAGTATTAATCAAGATATTAAAAAATACAATGATTTCATAAGATGAAAAAATTAGTGATTAATGGATTCTTTTCTTCGATTTTAGAAATTTTTCTTAAAGACAACTGTTTTAAAAAAGTTTCTTGTTTCTTTTCTCTGTCTTGTTTGGATTTTGTCAGTGGAGAATAGAACTTTTTTGTTTAATTTTTCAGAATACTTGAATGTAGAGATGAAGAGATTTCAAACTTAGGAGATGCCTCATACAACACAGCAAATGACTTGTGAAACTTGCTTTTCTTTTTCTTCGTCTACCAGAAAGCAAGACTGCTCAACTATTTCATCATAGAGAAAAACCAGTAGAGTGACTTGAGCCTGTCCATCTGCCTCTCAGTTGCTGCAAATAAACTGTAGTTCAGGGCCCACTGTGAAAGCTGTCAGTGTATGAGAATGTTCACAATCGAACCTTCTATATTTAGCATTACTTCAATCTATCACTACCTTGACTTATCCTTACATGCATTTTAATTTGTCCAATTGCCTTTAAAGTAATCTTTTTCATGGCTCAGTGAACTTGAAGTTCAATCATTCTCATCTATATCATAAAGATCATTCACTACGACAATACCTTCCCATTCCAGCTGTTTCCTCTTTAAACTAAATTTCCATGATATGTTCTGAACACTATTTCCCAGTTTCTTAGCAAGTTTAGTCATACCTAACTGCAAAGCTGTAATTGGACCTGATAACCACCTGGAATGCTTGTTTTTATGGGAACTGCTGCTGGGTTTCCTTCTTCAAGCTAGAGAAGACAAATCTAAATTCAATGATGAAAAAAACCTTTGATGCTGCAAGGTAGCATTCAAGCAGAGAGCTGTCTTGCTGTGTTCACCTCACATTCTCTTCTTAAAAGAAAATTAGTGAACTATATCAACCAATGCCCCATGAAACAGGTAAGCATTCTCCTCGCCTATGGGGGTTGAGTCTTTTAAAATAACTTTTCCAAGTAGTATTAATAGACAGGGAAATATACAGCTACATTGAAATCTACTTTAAAGTGATAAGTATCAAGGGCATTGTATACAAACTACGAAATTTAACAATATGCTAGCTAAAATATAACTTTAATGATACAATTCCTTTGATAATCACATTAAAACAAAAATGATGTTAATTTCACCACCAATTTAAATATCTTGACTAACTTATTTTGTCATCCATATCGGTAGAACAAAATGAAACCGTAAATCTTGGGAAGTCATTGCTACCCATGAGATAAAATGATAGTATCTATTTACCAAAAATGGAAATTATACTAAACTACATTGTATCTAACAGCTTGATTACTGGGGAATAAAAGCATATAGAAATGTATCACCTGTAACCTCCCCTTCGAGCCCAAACGTGAGCTCCCAAGAGAGATTTTATACCTTGGGGAGCAGCATTTCCACCTGGGGTAACTGCCTCAGTCTCCCAGGCAAGGCTGGCTCATCCAGAGAACCTTCATCAACGAGCTCATTTACGTACTTCCTGATGACCATTTGGCATGGATAGCTCACTCGGCAAAACTTTTTTGTTTGCACTAAAATATAAAAGTTCATAACAATGTAAAAATTTTGGTTGTTTGGATGAATCCTAAAGGTAAACAGTCCATCTTTCTCAGACAGCTCATCACTTTGAAATTAATTTAACATACCACGTTCTTTCAGCGATGCAGGCACCGGTACAGGCAGAGTCCATGATATTGCATGAGCCAGCAGCCAACCCTTCTTGCCTTGTACCCTAGCTTCTAGCTCTGGATTTCTATTTATTCCTCTTGTTCTGTCAGATATCCAGTATTTGTTAATCTCCTCTTTGAAATATTGGCTCTGACTCCAGTAGCTCAGCTATGCTAAACAATTAAATAATATCCTGTGGTTATGGAGAGCTTACAAATATTTTTACTAAGGAAATTGTGTAATTATTCCAGTATTAAATATAATCTGTCAGCACTACTAGAAGCAGAGACATTTTCAGTGGTATATTTTAAGAGCAGAAGAAATTAACAGGCTATTGGAACATGGACAGACAAAATGTATGATTATAATGGAAGATTTCACTATTAAAAAATACGAGCCTATCTTGGTTACTTATTTCTTATTGCTGAGACAAAGTACACATATCCAAATGAAAGGAGGAAAAGTTTACTTAGCTCACAGTTTGTGGAGGTTTCAGTCCGTATTTGGCTGGCTCCAAGCCAGAGTGGCAAAGGGATGTAGCTCATGGTGGCATAAAACAACAAAAGAAGCAAGTGCAAAGGGGGAGAATTGAGGCCAGCAGCCTCTTTCCCTCCCTTATATTGTGTGCAAAACTACCCGCCCTGAGGCGGGTGCGGCACTCACACCCTTAATCCCAGCATCGGACCATGGATCAGTCATAAACTCTAGAAGCCGCCCGATGAGAGCATGAGGCTCCAGGGCACATCTGGACACAAACCATTGTCCCGGCCTGCGGGTAGTCAACGAAGGCTCCTAAAGAGAGGGGGAGCGGGACTGAAGGAGACAAGAGGGACACGAGAAACGGAGGCAAGACAGGATTCTGATCAAGCCTCGTTTATTGAACAGAAGTCTCGGGTTTATATACAGTGCAGGAGCAGGGATTGACGTCAATAGGTAACCAGGCAACGGAGGGAGGTACAAACATATGATATTACATCATTATAGGAAGTTAACCGTATATGGAAGTTGTTACATAAGATGTTATATAACTACAGGAAGTTGACCATATATAGAAAGTGTTACATAACCACAGGAAGTTGACCATATATGGAAACCGAAACTAAAATTTCAAGATGGCTGGTAGCTTACAAAATGGATGCGGACTGCAGATCTCTCAGCAGTAAGATGGATACAGACCACAGGTCTCTCAACGGTCTCCCACAGGTCCCCCGTTTTTATTTTATTTAATAAAAGACCAAATCTCCTTGAGGGGACTGTGCCTATCTTAGGTCAGGATGCTTTCACGTGGAACCAAACTATACCTTACCCGTCACTGGAAAGCAAGGCAGCAAAAGGCCTTGTTCCTGTCTTAGGCGGTAGTTGATAAAACACGTGAGCTTCCAGTTGCCCATCTCTGGCTATCCAGTCC